>WWET01005392.1:16972-31097 GCA_011038615.1 Limnodynastes dumerilii | reverse complement strand
GCATTAAAAAACGGAACTGCAGCTGTATTCCAGAGCCCAGTCTATCCTGTTCAATCACTTACTGAGAGACCAGGTTGGCTTTGTGTTCCATGGCTGACTAAAGTTAAAAAGCCAACTACATCAGCAACTAAATGAAGTACTAGACGCTAATAGCCATTGCAATTCATTGAAAATGTGAGTTGTGTCCTGTACATGCGTTAGTGACAACTTTTGTGGGCTAATAAATATTTATAAAGATGCAGCCTTACCAAGTGATTCATATAGCATCTGGAATTAAGCAAAATGGCTGCCATCACTGCGCAGCTCACAAATAAAATTCACCGTCCTGTGGGTTAACAGCGGAATTTCAGTCATAAAGACTCATCAGAGACCTGCTGGTCAGCAATACTTAAAATACCCTAACTATTACAGGTTGGCCAATCACTCTGTGTATGTACTTTGTAATTCCTGCTTTTTTTTGTATATTTTGCTTTTGGTGTGCCGCGGAATTCTGGGAAGGTCTTAGGTGTGCCGCGGAATTCTGGAAAGGGCTTAGGTGTGTCGAGGGTGAGAAAAGGTTGAGGAGCATTGGCCTAAGGCATTGTTAAGTGACATTAGGCTATTAAAAAATGGGGGGTTGTGGGGCTGGACATGAGAATTAGGTGCAGATCCGGCTGCACCCAACTCCCTCTTAAATCTGAATGTGGTCCATTATTTGATTCTAAAGTCCCGTCCCCGGCTTAATCAAAACTGACATTAATAAAGTTATTAAGGATGGGACGGGACTTGATACCATCAATCCACACATCCTTAGTAACACTTGGGGCTTGAGGCTGTGATTTAGGTTAGAAGCCCAGATCTAGGAAATCGCTGGATTCCGGGAGAAATGCTCTGCAGTCCCCTGGAAATTCTGGAGTCGTACCTCCCATGTAATGAAAAGTCCTAGTCATGAACTACTTTAAGTCATGAAGGACTTTAAATAACATGATATGTGCAGGATATAGAAATACCATTTGGTAATTTTAAAAAAGCATTTAAATCTATAAACTGAGAAGTTTAGATTTCTAAGAGCTCTCTATGAAAATACATTATGGGTGTGTAAATCCTCATCCAGCTCAATTTGCAACATTACAATGTGAAATATGCTGTTCTGCTGTCACTCCTAAGAGATTGTGCAAATAACACTACACCTTGTTGACATACAACCCATCAACTTCTCAATTCTTTACTGCCCTAGTGATTACACTTTTTCAGAGGGAGAAAGACACAGAGATCCAAACAAAGATCATGAGCAATAATTCATTGTGGCATGGTTACAAGCATTGCAAGCAAATAGACAATTGAATGTCAGCAACCACTCAGATATCTTTAACTCCTTGATCTTGTAATAAATGGGAAGTTAATTGCTGATCGGCTGCAGTGTTTGAGAAGCAGCCACATGTAATGTCAGTAAGGTCCCTGCTTTACATTGTTTTGCTGGTTTCTTCCACCCAGTAGGAATACTGATCAAATGATTAATTTACAGCTTGCTGGTTTAAGGATAAACAAGAAGGAGGGTGGTGTCCTTGTGGTAAGATAGACAACCGACAACACCCTAAGTTTGCATTACAAAACGGAACTTCAGCTGTATTCCAGAGCCCAGTCTATCCTGTTCAATCACTTACTGAGAGACCAGGTTGGCTTTGTGTTCCATGGCTGACTAAAGTTAAAAAGCCAACTACATCAGCAACTAAATGAAGTACTAGATGCTAATAGCCATTGCAATTCATTGAAAATGTGAGTTGTGTCCTGTACATGCATTAGCGACAACTTTTGTGGGGCAATAAATATTTATAAAGATGCAGCCTAACCAAGTTATTCATATAGCATCTGGAACTAAGCAAAATGGCTGCCATCACTGCGCAGCTCACAAATAAAATTCACCGTCCTGGGGATAACAGCGGAATTTCAGTCATAAAGACTCATCAGAGACCTGCTGGTCAGCGATACTTAAAATACCCTAACTATTACAGGTTGGCCAATCACTGAGGAGTCTATAGGTCTTAACTGAAAACATTTCAGTCATAAAGACTTGCAGCGTGCAGTCCGGCCTGTGTGACCATTCTCCCAACACATTTACTATAGTGTGAGGCTGATGTGACCTAAGATCACATCAGTATCATATTTCCCATAGAATCAGTCAGCCAGCATACTGTGGAGGAGCAAACATGACAGAACAGGCCTCAATGGGTATGTTAAAATGACTATTTTTTACAATAACTATTTTTATTTTATTTATTTTGTATATACTGGTTGATCTAGGCATGTGTGTGTGTGTGTGTATCAGGGTTGCCAACTTCCCTCCGGGAAGCTAGAGATGCATGCAGGGGGCGGGGATTAATGGTGCACTTTATGCAAATCGCATCATTAAGCCCCACCCCTTGACTAATACTTACCCATTTTTAGCTGTAATAGGGATCGGGGCTGGATGGTGCAAATTGTGTCATCAAGCCCCTCCCTGGCCCTAGCAACACTAGTATACTCCATGAAACCATGGGCCTCAAGTCACCTGCGGGAGATTTGCAGGCTCTCCTGGGATACCTGAGGAAATGCCCGAATTTCGGGAGTCTCGCGGACATTCCAGGAGAGTCTGCAACCCTGGTATGTATGTATGTATGTATATCTTGTCCCCACCTAAAAATGTTTTGACTACCCCATGCGTAGCAAGCTTGTAAGACACCATTGTCCTGTTTATCTTCGAAGCATTCTCTCTCTTATACTGTCATGTTCCTTTTTTACAATCCTGACAATGGAACAGGTGGTGTCTTAACTTATAGCAGAGCAAACACGATGATGTCACATCCTTGTCTGTACCCTGCAGGTCCTGGCAGCAATCTCATACAGATCCTCATCTGTGTTTACTGATTGAATTTTTTATTTGCTGATCATTACACTGTGTGCTTGTTAACTACATACAAGTGTACAAGATGGGGTGCTGAGTACACAAGCTGAACATAATCCCTGTAATCTTTACTTGTATAAATGTGCTCACCCAATAAATACACACATATGGTGAGAACAGGAAATTCAGATTATCACGTTTTAAAGCCTGATTAATTAAACTGTCAGGATCCTTATAATGCACTTTAAATAGAACATCTTGTAACCTAAATGTTGAGTGCAATTAAATATCTTGGGAAAACTCTACAAGTCTCTGTCGTCTTATGATGCTTATGGAGTAGCTGTTATGCGAAGCCAATCAGACCAGAATTAGTGTCAGAGAGAGAGAAGCGGTAATGTCACTTCATAGGTCATTGGTGCGGCCTCACCTAGAATACGGTGATCAGTTCTGGACTCCCCGCTAAGAAAATCTTATTGCTGAAAATGGGACATTCGAAAGATCCTTTTCGGATGTCCCATTTTTGAATACTTACCTTTTTCTACTTTTTTTTTTAATGAATGGGGTGAGTGTGCTGTTCGGGACCAGGGACAGGTGAATAAATTATCTGTGCGGGGTAGGGAAGGTTAGGGTCAGGCTGCAATTAAGGGAGGGTTAGGGTCAGGCTGCCAGGAAGGGAAGGTTAGGGATAGGGTAGTGAGAGGGGTGGGTTAGGGTAAGAATTAAGGAAAGGAGTGGGGGGACTATTTTTTAATAACTTTTCGGAGCACGGAAGCTCGGTGCTCCGTGGATCGATTGCAATGTCTCCTCGAGGCATATACAATTAAAAATCGGGCTGGGAGAAATCTGAATTTTCGAAATTCCGATTTTCTTTGCGGGGACCCACACCCTCCAGGACTGACCAAGTAATGTTAGTAATAGGCTGTGGTCACTTGTCAGCTGCTTTAATAGATATATTAGGGGCTAGATTTACTAAACTGCGGGAAAGGAATAATGGGGATATTGCCCGTAGCAACCAATCAGATTCTAGCTGACATTCTCTAGCATGTAATAGGTAAGTAAGAGTTGAATCTCATTGGATTTTTTGGACAACATCTCTACTTTTCCTTTTCCACAGTTTAGCAAATAGAGCCCTTTGGGGCCAGATTTACTAAAATGCGTGTTTAGAAAAGTGGAGATGTTGCCCATAGCAACCAATCACATTCTAGATCTAATTTAATAGTGCATACCAGAGAATGTCAGCTAGAATCTGATGGGTTGCTATGGGCAACATCTCTACTTTTCCAAACCAGCAGCTTAGTAAATCTGGCCCTTGGCGTTTACACAACACTCACATTTCCACTAGGAAGGAGGACTATATTACTGGCACTGATCGGCTGTATCTATCATTCCAGAATGAGGAGAGTAAACAATGACGACACCACAAAAGATGTGATTGATAGTTAAGAGATTAAAAATAAGAAATAATAACAGAAGAATAACCTACAATAATTTTTTACAGGTGAATAGCTATTAATGTTGACAAAACACACAACCATTACATTACGTCATGAAACAGAATTTTGGAATTGTAACCTCACACAAACTGTAATAAGAATAATGCATAAAAAAATGCATAGTGGAGACATTTTCTGGTTAAAAGTTAAGTTTTTGTCATAATGAATTTTTCAGCTTATCATATTAATAGAAAAGAATACCCTTACAGTGGGGATCGAAAGTTTGGGCACCCCAGGCAAAAATTCATTTTAATGTGCAAAAAGAAGCAAAGGAAAGATGGAAAAATCTCCAAAAGGCATCAAATGACAGATTAGACATTCTTATAACATGTCAAAAAAAGTTTGGTTTTATTCATTTACACTAACATGTCAAAAAAAGTTTGGTTTTATTTCCATCATTTACACTTTCAAAATAACAGAAAACAAAAAATGGCGTCTGCAAAAGTTTGGGCACCCTGCAGAGTTAATACCTTGTACTGCCCCCTTTGGCAAGTATCACAGCTTGTAAACGCTTTTTGTAGCCAGCCAAGAGTCTTTCAATTCTTGTTTGAGGTATCTTCCTTACAAAAGTCTTCCAGTTCTTTGAGATTCCTGGGCTTTCTGTGACGCACTGCTCTTTTAAGGTCTATCCATAGATTTTCAATTATGTTGAGGTCAGGAGATTGTGAAGGCCATGGCAAAACCTTCAGTTTATGCCTCTTGATGTAATCCACCGTGGATTTTGAGGTGTGTTAAGGATCATTATCCATTTGTAGAAGCCAGCCTCTCTTTATATACTGTATATAATCACTGATAACCACCAGTGAATGATGCTACTTTCTTCCATTAGGGTTTATTTCACACATATATGGGCTTCTACCTATAAGCCTGTGGTAGCAATGACTCCCAGCTCACAGCATCTCATAGTAGTGATTAGCAACTAACCCCTGTGTGGAATTTAGGTGGAGGACAATTTACTGGGTGCCTCAACTGCACCTTAATTGGTGACAGAAAGTTGCACAGTGCTTCAGTTGAAGAAGATATTTTTGTGACACAACAAAGGAGAATAAAAATAACCAGGGGCCGGATCCACACCTGCGCCCGACAGGTCACTTACGTACGAAGGTGCGTAAGTGGCCTGTTTTCACTGGAGGGCGCTACTACACTAACCCTAATGTAGCAAAAATCGTACGGCTGTGCTTCCTTTCCACCCGTTAAGGTGGGTGAGGAGAAGCATGCAAAGTGTACAGTGTGAGAGGGGGCTCCCATACTTGTGCGGATCAGCGGTTATAAGGACCGCTGATCTGTACGATTGCATTAATACTCCCCTCTCTATTTCATACGGACAGACCTGCACATTCGGAGAGCGTGCAGGGCCTGGATCCGGCCCCAGATGCTTATAACTGGGAACAATTGCTTTGCTCCATCCAGATATGACTTTGCATTAGCAATATGTGCGCACTATCACTCATTGGTAGAGAGTGACACTAACACTGCACTGTCAGGAAGGGTGAAGGTGTAAGACAGTGTAAGTGCCGGAACCTTGCTCTAATACAGGAAAGGATGAAACTGAAAGACAATCTTGCAGTGTAATAGTGACATGAGGATTAGGGGATTATACAGGGCGGGGCACTTTCACTGATTACCGGACATGGGTGTGGGGCAACGTAACAAATGGCCCTTTTTGGAAAGGTACGTTTTTTCCCAGAAAGTTGCAAACTGGCTGGGAAACCGATTGCTTTTGCTTCGCAGATTAGAATCAATCAATCGATGAAAGAAGCAAGACGGTAATCCTCCCCTAACATTACCCCAACCAGAACCTTCCATTGTCCTAACCCGAACCATCCCTTCCCCACTGTTGTCAGGCCCCGGTTAGAAACTGTTCATTCCAAAATAGGGACATCCGAAAGTTCCTTTTGGGATGTCCCTATTTTGAATAATGGCCAGTTTCTATTTTTATTTTTTTTTGAATGGGTGAGTATGCTGATTCACAAATCCCGCTGCCATCGATATCTCTTACGCCACCGCTCCCCCGCTGCTATCGCCGGACCGAGGGAAAGGTGAGTAACCTCTCCGTGCGGGGTAGGGAGGGTTAGGGTCAGGCTGTGGGAGATGGAGGGTTAGGGTCAGGCTAAAGGGAAGGGACAATGAGGGTCAGGCTGCGGGAGATGGTGGGTTAGGGTCAGGCTGCAAATAAGGGAGGGTTAGGGTCAGGCTGCCAGGAAGGGAGGGTTAAGGTAAGAGAGGGAAGGGGGGACTTTTTTTTTTTACTTACATTTCGAAGCTCCGAAAACTCAGTGCTCCGTGGATCGATTGCACTACCTCCTCGAGGCATATGCAATTGAAATCCCAGACAGTTCAAAACTGGCTGGGAGGAAACGGCTAAATCGCAATAGGGCCATTCTAAGCGGGGACCCACAGCCCTTACCCACAGCCTTACTCTAAGACTCCCCTCCCCACAGCCTGACCCAAAGACTCCCTTCCTTATAGTCTAACCCTAAGACTGCCTTCCCGCAGCCTGACCCTAAGACTCCCTTCCCCGTAGCCTAATCCTAAGACTCTCTTCTCCGCAGTCTGACTCTAAGACTACCCCTTCTTGCACACTAACAGTCCCCATAGAACAGGGGTCGGCAACCTGCGGCTCCGGAGCCACATGCGGCTCTTTCAGCCGTCTGCTGCGGCTACTTCTGGGCTACAAGTCCAGCGGTCCCCCCGCTGGACCGCTCTGTGGTGCATCCCAGCGCCAGGTCATTCCCCTGCTCCCTGCTATGCAGACTGGCAGAGCTCATACATGAGGTTCCTGTATGATCTGCCCCAGTAGCTACATAAAGCAGTTCTATACAGCTGCAGCAGCTCATACAGGAACTTCCTGTATGCACATGAAAGAGGAAGAGCGCCACGGAGGAGGAAGGAAAGAGGGACACAAATGTAAGTAGAAAGGGGAGAGGCTGGAGGCACATGATGGGGAATACTTAGGGGGGCTGGAGGCACATGATGGGGAATACTGAGAGGGACTGGAGGAACATGATGGGAGATACTGAGGGGGGCTGGAGGCACATAATGAGGAATACTGAGGGGGGCTGGAGGCACATAAGGGGGTAAAGTAACCTTCAAACCAGTGTCTTTTTTTTCGGAGTTCAAAATGTTTTAGTTGCATGCAGAAATTAAATTTCAATTTCTATGTAGAAGTTCATTGATTTCATAAATATAACACACTATAGTTTTTTTTATACATAGCATAAAGGTAAAAACTATATATGCAGTGTTATCTTCATTTTAGTTGTCAATAGGGTTTTGTGGCTCCAGAGGTTTTCTTTTCTGGGGGGAAACGGGTCCAAATGGCTCTAAGTGTTTAAGGTTGCCTACCCCTGCCATAGAGTGTTACTCACCTCGGTGCAGCGGTGTTTCCGTAGCATACTTACCCATTCATTCAAAAAAATTCTAAATACTGCGATTTCCGAAAGAGATACAGACGAAAATTAGATTTCGACTGTCTCGATTTCTAAAGTAAGATTTTTGCTGCAGCAGCGACTCCCACCGACTGGACACATACCTGGATTACCCAATGTCACCACAAGATGAAATACAGTCCTAGGAAGGTGTTTACATAAATCATCGGCATAAATACAGGAGACTGATAAAAGGTGCTGGACAGGGGGCCGGGCAGAACATAAATAGAACTCCACAAAAACATTACAAGCCCAAAGGCAAAATAATGGTTTACCTTAAATTCCCAAATCAGCAGAAGTTACACTATGGAGTTACCAGTATTTTTTATAGAAAGGACTATGGCTGCTTATTACAGTAACTCAGCTTAAGTGATGTTACCCTGTAGAGTTATCCTGTAAATAATAGAACCACTAAATGCTAGTACAGACAATGGCTCTCATGCACTCACCCCTGATATTAAACAGCAGCTGCCTTATATAAGAATGTGGCGGGTCCATGCGTCTCTATATTAGGGTGTCTCAACATGGTTCGATCCAGTGTATAAGATTGACAGGCTTTCATTATATAATGGTGTTGTGCTATACTGTACAAAACTGTTACGAGATCATATATAATGCTGTCATTCCACGTTAGCCCTTAACTGACTAGTACTATGCAATGGCACATGTACAGCAGCACTATGTCATGCAGTTGTAATGAATGCAATTCAACAATCTCCATATCTGATTTGCTTCAATTATTTTTTAATCTCTTTATTATATATTATTATTTATTTATTTTTTAAAGGGCATAGATCAGAAGTACTAAACACCTGGCAAAAATACATTCTACATTGCGCATATCATGGAGATACAAGAGCCGCTATCAGAGCATGTGCAAACGTAAAAGGAAGGCGTTTTCCATTGCACCCACTTTTCTGAATTCTGGTCCATTATCAACTTGAGGACTATGGGGCTGATCCAGAGCTACGCCCGGCGTAGTTAATACGGCGGGCATAGGCATAAGATCGGCTGAAAAGCCGATATACGCATGCCCTGGGCAGATGTTGTCCGGTGTAACTACGGCAATGCCTGATCGTGAATCGGGCATCCGTAGCACCAGCGTTACTACGCTGAGGTTAGTGCAGGGAGGGTAATGAGGCTGGGAGGGCGGCGCTATCGTACTAACGCCGCCGTCCCAGCGTATTTACACTCCCTTACGCCGGCTGAAGATAGGGCCGCTTTCAGCCGGCGTAAGGGAGTGTAAATACTATAGGGCAGGGGGAGCGTGAGGGGGAGTCCCACGATGTAACGCTGAGCGATAGCACGCTCAGCGCTACATCGTAGGTCTGGATCAGGCTCTATGTATCAGTACAGGATAGTAGTGTAGGACTTCAGTCCCGATCACAAACGCTACATTCATACCCTCCAACATGACCCATTCCATTAGGTACAAAATACTCTGCTCCTCAGTTTCCAACTGTCAGTTACTATGGTAACCACCTTGTTGAAGAGCCAAATAGTTTTTTAAATATCAGTTAATTCATTTAAACCAGGTGAGTGACAGTTGGAAGCTCAAAGCGGATTTAATTGTACCTAATGGAAGGGGTCATGTTGGTAGATCTATGGCACCCTATTGGAATGGGTCATGTTGGTACATTGTTGATAGATCTATGGCACCCTATTAAGCAGACCTGGCCAATCTGTGGCTCTCCAGAAGCATGCTGGGACTCATAGTTTCACACCACCTGGAGAGCCATAGATTGGCCAGACCTGCTACAAAGTGTAGTGAAGGCCATCAGCGGAGAGAATCACATCGTTCTGCAATGTTTGCCCTCACAGCACTTGTGTAACCTGTCATACACATAACAGAGAGATTTCTGTGTTACCTGGAGGGCTGGGACGAGCTGCATAGCAATCCAAAACACATAAACCCACAGACAGATTTTTACATGGTTAGTCAAATGGTTGTCTTCAGCAAACGTGTCATGTGGGATGCAGCGCAGAGATAATTAGGTTTGGTTTAAAGGATTCCGCTAAAAGGTAAAGGGGTTTCAGAGTTAAGACCATGGTATCCGTAAGACCTCAGGGTATTTGCAAAAAAACACTGTGGCACAGTGGTTAGTATTGTCACTCAGCAGCATAGTGCTGGGATTCATCTGGCCAGGGTGGCATTTGTAGGTGTACTCATGCACCAAAACATTCAGGTAGGTTGTTAGGGGTCTGTCATTTAATAAAAACATTTTTTAAAGCTCTAAACCTAAACTCTAAATTTGATTTGTTTTTTGTTGCTTTTATGTTTTGTTTGCTTTTTTTGCTGGTGGGTGGAGATGGGAGACTCTTTTTAAGATTTAGGATATCCTCATGTCCATTCCCAATACACATGACGGGTGAGATCTGAGGTGCAAATCGTACAGTACAAGCGCTTGCATATAATGCTGCAATCCGTACATGGCCTTTCCATATGGGAATGCTGCAGGTGGGGTTGTGAATGTGGAAGGTCTGCTTGTGCTGATGGAGTGTAGGGGGGGGGTGTGCACTCCCCTTGCGCATTTGGTGCCAGATTTACTAAGCTGCGCGTTTGGAAAAGAGGAGATGTTGCCCGTAGCAACCAATCAGATTCTAGCTCTCACTTTCCTATTACATACTAGAGAATGTCATCTAGAACCTAATTGGTTGCTATGGGCAACATCTCCACTTTTCCAAACCCACAGCTTAGTAAATCTGGCCCCTGGAATATAGAATCATAAATCCCATAAGTTAGGCTCCGTTGCAAAGGCTAAAGTACGGAACCTGCACTTATGTGTAGGCCTGGACTATTGCCTTCAATGTCAGTGCTGCCCTTGAGTTCTAATACTCTCCTCCTGTACCAGCCAGACACGTTCTATAGCCTTCAGTCTTTCTGGCTATGTCTTTTGATGCACCACTCTGCTTGCCCTTCTCTGCACAGTCTCTAATGCAGGTCTGTACAACATGTGACTATCCAGGTGTTCTGAGACTACGAGTCCCAGCATGCTTTGGCAGGCATCAGCTATACCCACTCAGTTAAAGCACGCTGAGACTCTTAGTTTCACAACACCTGGATCTCTTGCTATAATGTATGATGATTGACAGGACATGCTATCAATGGGAGACCTCCAACACTTAATGTGCACCTTATACAGAAAAAAAGTGCATTTATAAACAACCACAGGTAAGCCATAAATCATTAAATACAATACACAGACACATGAAATAGACAGCCCAATGTCTTAACGGAAGAATAGTTTTTAAAAAAAAGCTGAAATTTCAGGGTATTTTAAAAGTTCTCAGAGGTAAAACCTGTTAATAAACCATATTCCAAAAGAAAAAGGAGTGTCTGCACTATGCAAGAACCGGTGGAGAAATTGTTGCATTTTTGAATATTAAAGTGTGCAAAGCTTGCATTTTTCCAGTTTTTTATATGACCGGGTGGGGGATCGGGGTGTAATAACACAATATCGGTGGCGGTGAAGACAAACCCAGTGAGAAAACATACAACGCCACCATTGTATGCTTTAATTACGCTTATTTATTATTTACAGGGTTTATACAGTGCCCGTATATTATGTAGCGCTTTACAATATTAGCAACTACAAAAAAGCTGGGATGAGGGAACGCAAAGCACATTCAAACGCCTTCAGCGCGGACGCCATGTTTTGCTTTGCTCTGTTGGGAACCACTGTTATGTTACAGGTGTCAGTGAGATTAAGCAGCCTGCGATGACAAGGATCCTGTCAGTCGGTATACAGCGGAATCCCTGTCCTGTCCACACATTCCCAGCATGAAAGAGACAACTACGGACACCTGAACACCTGCTGTTTTGCTCCCTGTAATGTTATGAGGAATGATAGAGCTCATGACACTATGTCTGTGCCTTGATTAATACAAGGCAGTTATAGAGAAATATGAATGGTTTTGAGCTACCCAACACCTCTACATAGAAAAATACATATGTTTTTAAAAGGGGAAGATAAAGCTATTTAGGACCTACAACTGCCATCATGTCCAGTCAACAAGTAGCTATAGAGCTGCTATAGTAGATATATAGGGCCTGATTCAGAGATCCGCCGGCGATGGGATCGCAAATATACGCATCTAAGTGGCAGGTCGGAGCAGGTTACATCCCACTGAATAAACAGTCACTCCCCTTGCAAACAGCAGCCGGACCTAAAGTTAGACCTGCATTGACTTTCCCTATCTGGCCGCACTCACTTCCGATCCTATGTGTATTAGTTGCGTATATTTAGGGTCCTAAGTCTGTAATCACGCCCACTTTCCCTCATCTCAATGCTTCCCCCCGCCCATTTCTATGCAAATCCTTCGGTTCGTAGATTTCCGCTGGACTTAGGGTCGCGATTGTTCCCGACAGATTCACAAGTCCGACCTTAAGGCATTTCCGACCCTATCTTCAACGTAGACGGCGTTGCACTATTACTACGCATGCGCAGTTGATGCAAAATCGATCCGACCCTAAATATACGCACCTAACTATCGTTCACATCGGATCTCTGAATCAGGCCCATAGTACCCAAGGTGGGGTAGTACAAGTACCAGCATGTCGTCAATGGGCTTTACAACAACCGTGGAACAACAATTTCCTTAGCTTAGCGGACGCACACAGGATGGAAGCCCAGAGATTGCCAAACAGAAAGCTTAACACTTACCGTGTATGGCGGGGTGGGTAATGATATTTTGGAGACTACTTTTAATAAGTGCCCATTTTTTTTGTGGTTGATGTGGGCGATGGAGGTGTTTACCACTATGGCATTCTTGTCATTTAATTCCCAAGTGAAGGGGTAAGGTTCCGGTAACGGGACAAGAGACTCCACCTCGTAAACGTCTTCTTCGCGGTCTGTGGGCCATAGACCGCTCAGTATGTCCGACAGCCAGACGGACTTGTGAGAATCCATCGCAAGCGTTACCGCGATGGGGACCTGAGACCCCTTACTCTAAGAAGGCAGGACCATGCCTCCAAATTCTTTTGAACTGTTGAAACGTAGACATAACCGGGTAGTAAAGGTAGGCGCTGTCATCCGTCATAGTCCTGTAATCGCTTGCGATGGTGCAGAGAGGTCCACGGCAAACATTACACAGAGTCTGAAGCATCTTCAGATAAGCCGCATAATCCTCCTCCTTTGGAAGTTTCCATGTTTGTAAAGGTGAGTGCCAGCGCTGGCCACATCATGCAAAGCAGGCTGCACGGGCTGAGAGCATCAGCGATCGCTGGCAGAATTAGCACCAGCAAAAAGAAAAGGGTTGAATCAGGTGGGACGTCCTGTCGTGCAAGACACCGGTGAGACAGGCCACAGGAAAACTCCACCACCTGCAGAACAAACTTCATATGGGAGAGCCGGGACCTCATCAGCCGCGTTACACACACATCAGCTGCCTCCCACGGAGTAAAAATCGCTTTGCTCCCTGCCTTCCGTGTGAAAGAGACACAGAGGGAGTGTCCTGATACCTCAAGGCAGGTAAAGATTAACTCCTTAAAAGCTGTAAGGGCATGCAGACAGGGAACGTAAAAACAATGCAGCCACTAGGCCCCGAGGCAGAAATTGGTAAACGTGGGTGTACTGCATTAGCACAGTCTGCCATAGACTTTAACACATGACACAGTGGATAAGGGTAGGGCTATTACAGGCTGCCCCGGAACCCTTTAATAACACTGGGTAGAGCACTTTCAAATTCTGACATAATCAGGTATTAACCCCAATGCAGTTGCTGCCAAAGTACATGCTGACAATCAAAAAGGGTTCTGTGTTCCCCGGCGGGGAGGTCACTTGCAATAAGGGGTTAAACAAGATTGGCAAATGACTAATATGCAAACAGCGCTGTCACCTGGGACATGTGACCATATAAAGCTCATAGACAGCAGTGAGAACGATAGGGGGCTTGTGGAGAGGTCAGCAAAGCGTTTCACCTGAGTAGTCACATAACATTCCTCCAGCTGGTTAATATTTAATGCAGTGATAGCCTTTGGCTTATATTACCTGGCCTGTCACGGTCTAGTTCAGATCTGGCCAACCGGAGGCTCTTCAGGTGTTGTGGAACTACGAGTCCCAGCATGCTTTAACTGCACAGGCAGAGCGCATACCTGACAAAGCATACTGGGAGTTGTAGTTTTCACAACACCTGAAGAACTTTCACGGTTACTATTAACCACAGGCTGCTTCAGGTAGATTATTGTTAGGCTGCGGCGGGTATAAGGTTAGGGCTTAAGGGAAATTTGTGTTAGGCTGCGGGGCATGAAGGGTTAGGGTTAGGCTACGGGGTATGGAGGGTTAGGGTTAGGCTGCGGGGCATGAAGGGTTAGGGTTAGGCTGCGGGGCATGAAGGGTTAGGGT
>WWET01005392.1:0-16653 GCA_011038615.1 Limnodynastes dumerilii | reverse complement strand
ATGGAGGGTTAGTGTTAGGCTGTGGGGCATGGAGGGTTAGGGTTAGGCTACGGGGTATGGAGGGTTAGGGTTAGGCTGTGGAGTATGGAGGGTTAGGGTTAGGCTGTGGGGTATGGCGAGTTAGGGTTAGGCTGCGGGATATGGAAAGTTAGGGTTAGGCTGTGGGGTATGGACAGTGTTATGGCTGAAAAAGGGGAAGGTTAGGGTTAAGCTTCAGGAAAGGGTTAAGGGTAGGATTAGGTAAAATTTTGCCTCTTTGCAACTCCAGATGTTGCATCGCCGCCGCTTTTTTCAATTCGGGCTGACGGCTGCATTCAGCTGAAGTAAGTAGATCTTTTGAAATGTACCGGAGAACCACACTCCCTCAGAGCACCGCTGCCGTTACTGATAATGCATCTGAATAATGCATTTACCGTGCAGTTAAATGGTAAGCACTGGTAAAGTTATAATAACAGTAACATACAACTAATATTTTATGAAGTATTATGTGGACTTTCGAGAGATTTTCCTCAAATCTTTTAATACACTCCTACACCATTACAGGCTTACCTACAGGCAGTAAAAATTGCTGCGTTGAGGCAGATAATTGCTTACTAGAATCTTTTATTCCAGGCCGCACAGCTACATCAAGTGTTACCACCCTGTGTCCTGAATATTCAGTATGCTTATTTCCAAATTTACATAATACATTTTGTGTACATAGAAGCATTAATGGGTAGTAATCTATTCAGCTGAACCAACTGAAGCTAAGTACACGCTAGCACGATAGAGCTAAGCTCCCATCTATTTCCATTGTGCCAGCGTCAGGCGAGAGCGTTAATCTTCCAGGACCGTTTGGTCCACATTCCGACAAGTCAGTCCAGCATATGATTATCGGGCTGATTAGTTTGTTATTGGCCCGATAATTTTATAGTGTGTACACGGCTTAAAGATGCCAATGTGTAGGGGTGTATATGAATACTGTCACATTGCTTAATTGGCAGGGTTTAAAAGAAAAGGTAAATCCAGTGTCCCAAACAGTACCAGAGGTCTAATAAACACAATATTTTATTCTATAATATAAAAATACCATTATACCTCCAATACATTTTACTGTAAAGTCCCTTGACCCCTACATATAGTGCAGGAAGTTAAATCAATCTCCAGCCAATCATCTCTCTCAGAATCAGTGATATCATTAAAAGTCTGAGAATGCAGCCAATCAATTCATTAGGAATTAAGGACATCACTGAGTGCCTGAGAATGCAGCCAATCAATTTACTAGGAATTAAGGACATCACTGAGTGCCTGAGAATGCAGCCAATCAATTCACTAGGAATTAAGAACATCACCGAGTGTCTGAGAACGCAGCCAATCAAGTCACTAGGAATTAAGGACATCACCGAGTGCCTGAGAACGCAGCCAATCAAGTCACTAGGAATTAAGGACATCACCGAGTGCCTGAGAATGCACCTTGACCCCTACATATAGTGCAGGAAGTTAAATCAATCTCCAGCCAATCATCTCTCTCAGAATCAGTGATATCATTAAAAGTCTGAAAATGCAGCCAATCAATTCACTAGGAATTAAGGACATCACTGAGTGTCTGAGAATACAGCCAATCAATTCACTAGGAATTAAGGACTTCACTGAGTGTCTTAGAATGCAGCCAATCAAGTCAGTAGGAAGCAGTGACATTAATGAGGATAGAACACCTGTCAATTCCCTAGTTGAATTTCAACTAATTATCCATAAAATCCTCCTCTTTCCTGGGTATTTCTGTAAAAACAAACAACTACAGTGTTTAAATACACAAAAGGTGTAACAGATCAAAGACATCTTCTATTCACTTTGTCATGTAAACTATAATGAGATCTTTGTCTTGAATACCCGGTTTGGCGAGTATATATTTTGGCATCTGGACAATACGTAATTGTCCTGAAATGGTACCAAGGATGTGACAGATGTGGTAACACTGTCTAGCTACAAGAATAAAAACACATTAAAGTCATTATTATAGTCCGAGGACAGAAGACCACATATTTATGCTGGCAACATAACTACAATAACAAATAAACATGCGCTTTTAGTAAAATATCATAGCACAAAAACAAACCGCTGTCTATTGCAGAATGCGTGTGGCAAGAAGAGACTGGATTTTGGTCACATACATGTGACATAGATGTTACACCCTTGGTTATGACGCTAAACTTATAAGTGAACATCAGAAATAAAGAGAATATAAAAAAAACACATACAACACTATATAAAAAAATGGAGCGATCCAATTACTGGCTCAGTGCGTTTCAAGGCGGTTTTATCTGCAAATAATATTCTCCCGCCAGTTACATATAAGCCAGAGGCGACAATTTTGCTAAATCATGATCCTGTTGATACAATCACACACCCAACATGCACTATCAACGGTTTTACATCTGTAATATTCTCCTGCAGGTTCCAACAGGTCACTACAAACCGTCACTTCACATTATGGGACCTCCAAAACGGGCTCCAAACCATAACATATATTACTGTACTGATGCAGACACTGCAAGAGTAAGACCATTCACCATAAGCGCTGCTCTGTGCTGAGTAAGGAACCATAAAAAGAGAATAGTTCTACATTTTATTGTGTTCCAGGCACAAACCAAGGATCGGGTCCATAATTCCGTGCGTCCGACAATTTCATTCAGAATGAGCACGCGTGAACATGGCGGTTACGCATTGGAACGCACTACAAACGATTCTGGATTACGCACAGTAAGACTTTCCGACGGAGGGGGATGATGGCCCTCTATGTGTACAGCCTTTAGGCATTGCAGGCAGACAGAAGTATTTACATTGTACAGTAAGGGATTGATAGGGGCCTGATACAGACCTCTGTGTGTTTTCCGTATGCCCCGAGATCTGGAAGTCCGCACGTTACAGGGTCACTCCCTTCTCTTGTGCGTAGTTCTGAACACTTACACGTAGCGCCCGGCACTTTCCCCTAGCAGCTGCTCAGCGGTCCCTGGATGGCAGGGCATGGTGCCGCCCCGACACTTCATCTGCCTGTCATGCGGCTCCCATGTATGAATATCCTATCGTACAGAACTGAGCTCCGTACACTAGGAAATTCGTAGTGTATAATTTGCTGCGAGCATACGCAGATATAACGTTATACGGGTCTTAAGCAAGAGGCTGAGGCCCGAGGATCCTTCATTACACATCAGATCCATTTTACTTGGCGCAGATGCGAGGCCGTAACTAGGGGTGTGTGATAGGGGCGGCCGCACAGGGCGCAAATCTTCAGGGGGCACCAGTAACTTAATACTTATGGTTAAATTGGCTTGGAATTCAGGGTCGGGGGCACCATTTTTCCTTTTTGTCCCTGGCGCTAAAATTTCTAGTTACGGCTTTGGGCGGACGCATACTGGTTAAGGAAAGGTCCAGGGTTCAGAAGAGTCATACGTGTGAGGGGATTAAACTACGCTCGCACATACGAAGTATAGGATCGTCTTAACAGCGCCTCCGTCGTGGACAAGTTCTGAGGGCAGAGCGTACGGAACCCGGTCCCAACAAATCTCAAAGGACTCCCCAGCTCTACAGAACATCTGCTTCTCTTTCCAGCTACTAGTATCAGCAATGTCTGTACCTGATTGCTCGTTTCATTAATGGCTTCCAGCAGTTTCTCCACGGCAGACTGGAGTCGGGTGCTGATGGTCATTATCTGAGCTTCCTCTTCAGGACTGAGATCGGTCCCACAAACGTCACCTTCTGTGAGCTGCAGGGGGGAGTCCAGCTCCTCGGTGGCTGCTTCTGGGCGGGTACAGGCGTCCTTCCCCATTATACAGGTATTCCCATCATCAGCACCTGCTACAGAGGAGAAATCGCCATCAACTCACACATTAGGACAACATCAGTGGCATTACAGAGACTGTACCCTATAATATTTACATTTCTCTTTTTCACATATAGGATCTGGTCCTGAATGTATTATGCAGCAGACAACATGAATTCTACATTGTACAACAAGGGGCCATTTCAGTAATGATCAATATGTTCAGATGCATACAATAATTAGTCTGATCTGCGTGATTACTGTGCAATATATGACAAGGAATGATTTGACGAAACGCTGACAAAATGGTCCAAAACAGCTCGGATCCAATAATCAGACTAAACGATCAACAGTCAATGTGTTGACCATATAAGAGCATGCAGAGGATGCTGGGGAAAACCAGTGCTGGTCACGTCTGGTGGCGATATTCTGGCCAAAAAGGTAATTATTTGTCCTATTTCCCCACAAGGGCCCAGATTCACAAAACCGGACGTATTACATATACGTCCAGTGTTTACCGATATTTAATACTGCGCATGTGCAGGATCTTTTTCACGTAATCTATGTAACTTTTCGTTACGTGGATTGCGTATATGCGGTCTGAACGAAAAGTTACGTAGATTGCGTGAAAAAGATACCGCTCAGTATCGAATATCGAGAAACACCGGGCGTATATGCAATACGTTTGGGGGTTGTGAATCCGGCCCCGAATCTTTATTTGCTTGTAGTGTGGGTCTCTCACAAGCTGTATAGAGCTTGGAGCGTTATATGGATTATAAACTATATTAAAACACTTTAACCGTAACAATTCTGAACCTTAAACACTCCAATCATTTAGGACCGAAACCAGACTCACAAAGTGTGGGCGTTTTCCACTCTGAGACTCTTTCTGGTGACGGTGGTTAGTATATGGCATGTAGGATAGGTGGTAGGGAATTTAGATGCACATGAAAGTAACTATTGGCAGATAATAAATCTCAAATTAACAATTTGCTTTCCTCTAAATGAATCTGGGAAAATATAGCAAACTGATTTTTATAGTTACCCCTCCTTTCTCAACTCAAAAGAACATTTACTAAAAATGTATTTTATTTAATTAACACTGTGCTCATAACAGACACCTACCAGATGGATGTAATTGCACTTTTTTTTTTCCAGACATATGGCATTTTATGCAAAAGTAGAATTATTTACTGTCCTGCATATGGAGCTTTATAGGATATGAATATACAAGTTAATATTTGTAAAGAAAAGGCATTTAAAAAGAAAAACAAAGCAATGTATATTTAAGAGTCTGTAAGTAATACTTAATAAATAGGTCCTTGGAAAAAGTACTGTCCACTTGCCCTGCAACCCATGTTACCTTATTTGACATGTCTGTAACTATGGGGTCAAATCCAGAGTTCGAGAATAAGGAAGGTGGAAAGTTACAGGAAGAAACGAGGAAAACAGACGGAATGTTACAGGTGATGTTTACTAGCGTAAATAACGGAGTAACAGTAAAGCTGGTCCGTATCTGTGCGCAATAAGCAAAATATTCTCTCTGCATGCAAAGAATAATATTAATGTGATTTCTCCTGAAATTCAACATGGTTTTTCCCCAGGTCTAACTTTCCACCTGTTTTCCTCTTACTTTCTATCTCTGGATCAGACCCAATGTTATTACTGTATGCTAAGAAATACTGGTACTGGCTAATAATGTGTTACATATATCTTACTTTATCTTTATAAAAGTGTATGTTAGTATTATTAAACATCAGATAGCTGCTATGTAAATCCATAACTGTTTGTATAGCGCCACACAGTGTACGCAGTGATAATTACACGGGGCCAAAAACAGGTAAATTGGCTGCTGACCAAAATTAACGTGTGTGTGTGTGCGTGCGTGCGTGCGTGCGTGATTAGACTTAAAGCGCTCTCTTTCTCTATAATAAATGATGATGGGCCTATGTTTTCTTAGTTCAATTCCCATAAAATGACGGACCACGTGTACTAAATAAACAAGTCCTCCACATTATTTTACTTTCCTACCTTGAGTTTCCAGTGCAACAGAAAGTCTAATTGGCTGCCTCAGTTACAATGCTACAGAGAGGTTTTGCTAAATAAGATAGATGTACTTCTTGATGAACTACAATTAGAGACAACACAGTTAAGACTTCACATATATATAAAAAAAAAAAATAAGTGTCTTTGTAGTAATTTTTGTTTTGATCCCCCTGAAGCACGGCTTTTCAGGCAGTGCCTCTTCTTTCGTGACCGCGATGTATACAGATCAGTTCTTTGCTGAAACTGGATCAGGGCTTTTGAGGCAGTCCTTTGGAGACACGTCTTGTAGCTGAACTCTGGCTTTAAGAGACTACCCGACGCGCGTTTCGCTGTACACCTTGGACAAAGCGTACAGCGAAACGCGTGTCAGGTGTTCTCTCAAATACAGTGTTCAGCTACAAGACGTGTCTCCAAAAGACTGCCTGAAAAGCCGTGCTTCAGGGGGATCAAAACAAAAATTACTACAAAGACACTTATTTTTTTTTTTTATATATATATGTGAAGTCTTAACTGTGTTGTCTCTAATTGTAGTTCAATTAGTAGTTCAGCTACAAGACGTGTCTCCAAAGGACTGCCTCAAAAGCCCTGATCCAGTTTCTGCAAAGATCTGATCTCTATGCATCGCGGTCACGAAAGAAGAGGTAGCCGCTGAAGATCCGCTCCACGGAGTGAAGATCCGCCATGAGCTGGCTTTTTGTTTGATTTCAGGTTTTATTTTTGAGAATAGGGTAAGTTTGTGACTTCCAACCATTTAGTAATTACTGTCATAACATTGGAATGCGACAAGTATTTGAACTTAAATACCGGAATGCACCTATGCTATCTGATAGGAGCCTTATTTGCCAGATGAGATTCACAATTATCACAGCTCCATCATATCATCTATTTCAATATCTTTCTGGTGGACCAAGCATTATATAGATCCATATCAGTCCATTATTGTTTGAATGGGCAGGGTAACTAATATGCATGAGATATTTCTTTGCAGTCACGGATACAGTGGGTCTGACTCAAACTTAAGAAGGAGCTGGAAATTAAGAGAGGAAAGTTACTCCTGGGATAAACCATGGTGATTGCAGAGGGTCATATTTCATCTGTTGCAAACAGTATTAGAGTTGAGAGGTGATGTTTCCTATCTCAAGTCTAAATAACAGTGTGACAGTAACGCTGGTCAGTAGCTGTGTGCAGTAAGCAATTCACAGATATATCCCTGCATGTAAAGAATACAATTAACTTGACTCCCCCTGCAGTCAACATGGTTTTGCCCAGGAGTAACTTTCCTCTCTTATTTTCAAGCTACTTCTTAAGTCTGAATCAAGCCCAATGTATCTAAGTATTTGGACATATATATGATATAGAAACACGTATTTCAAACACTTGCGATAAGTAACTTGTATTCTATGAAAATGGCTTGTAAATCGAATGAGAGAGACTGATCTTGTTCTATTAGGACGAATATTACCATATTGTATAAATATTGCATTCTGACACTGACTGTTTTAAAATGCAAATGATAGTTGTATATTGTAGCTACTGGTTTTAATAGATTATCTGCTGTACAATAAAATAATTAAAGGTGAATGTTTGACACTTGTGCACCTGTTTGTACTTGTTGTTTGTGGATGCAGAGCCCTAACCATAACATGTGACAAATTAATTACCAGAGTGTTAAGATCAACAGTGGAGGGTGAGCAACACGGTGAAACAGTGACCTTATAAACGTACACCAGGCCACAGTACCCAGTCCCAGCATGCTTTAGCTGCATAGACATAGCTGATACTTGACAAAGCATGCTGGGACTCGTAGTTTCACAACACCTGGATAGTCACATGTTGTACAGCCCTGCATTAGAGACTGTGCAGAGAAGGGCAAGTAGAGTGGTGCATCAAAAGACATAGCCAGAAAGACTGAAGGCTGTAAACATGTCTAGCTAGTACAGGAGGAGAGTATTAGAACTCAAGGACAGCACTGACATTGGAGGCAAAGGTCCGGATCTACACATAACTGAAGAGTCATTGGTTGGTCAGGACTGCTCTAGAACACGACCAGTAGATTCCATAGATAATGGTCAGCACACTCCACGGTCCACTCCCCTGATGGAATGAGCCAAGTGGCATGAGATTTTGATTATTCAAACATGTCTGAGCTTGCTTACAATATAAAACAAGCCGAGTCTTGCTGGTAAACTCTTACTTACACATAGTATACACATGAAAAGGTTTTGCTGGTCCTAAGCCCTAACATACACAGTGTTTGCCAAGACAATTCAGCATTTATCAACTGTGAAGAGTTATTTAAAGACATTCTCTGTCTTTCTACATCTGACATGTCTGTTGCAACAGAGAACAATGAAGCAGCCTGTTATTATCACAGGTCTCAATGCCTACCTCAACTATATCCTGAAAAAATATAAATCTACTGTACTATAACCTGGCATTAATAAATGGCCTTTCACTAGTACAGGACTTCTTCCGTGCTGCACTCAATCTATGGAAGCACCTTCCTCACCGAATAAGACTTTCTTCCAGTGTTTGAGTGCTCTCTTCAGACCTAACCCCTTAGACTAGCTCAACAAATCCCACCAACATCCTTCTCCCCTGTATAAAACCTGTGTATGTTCCCTATCCCTTCCATTTTACAAGGTTTATATAAAGATGACTTGTTTTGCTGTTGACAAACAACTATGTCTCAGTAACGAGACAGACATTGCTGTGACTGGAACATATAGAGCACTGCACAATTGCAGCCTGACTGCTCCAGCATTTGGTATAAAATAATTACCCTCCTGTATAAAACTCAGTTGTTCTATACACTGTAAGCTTGTGAGTTGGACCCTCTTACCTCCAAGTCACTTAAACAATCTTGTTTTAGTTTTCTTTTTTAAATTCTATGTATCATGCCAGTGCTATAGAAAATCCTGTGTGTGTATATTATATATATATATATACACACACACATACTGCAAGGGCACGCACACACAACTAAATATGTGTATATGGTATATATGGCAGGGGTGCACGATTTTTTTTTTTTAATTTTTTTTTTTAAGAATCCAGACTTAATACCAACAGGCAATTCACGTAAGCATAAGTCAGGCTCTGCGAGTGAATTGCGGGTGCATGCACCAGGAGTCTGAATGTACGGAGCTGGTTTCTGTATGTTAGGGCGTGACAGTGCTCCATACATTAGATTATACACAGCGTGGGCAGGCGGAGGCATCTCAATTGTACAGTATGGGCTGGGTTAGGCACTTCCCTAATGTAGGGTTATGGACATGGAAGTCACCTAAATTTCACACGTGGGAGGGGAGTGTCGTAGCCTTTTGTGCGCGGACTTTAACAACTCTGTGCGTATGGAAAGTGCTCAAAAGTCTGGATCAGGTCCCTTGTTGATAGCCAATCACGCATTTGAGATACAGGGTGCACTGGTGAAGGCAGGAATTAAAATAATCTCTTAGCATATGATAAGGACAGTGGGCCTGATCCAGACCTACGCTCGGGTGCGTTTTTACGTTGGACATAAGCGTAAAAGCGGCCATTTGTACCTACTGCGCATGCGCGGGGCAGATGTTACGCTACGAAATTCAGAGTGTATGAACCTTTATCGTAAGACCTTCGTAAATACGGTCAATGGGGTGTGCCTGGCATACGAAATCCGTAAATATGCACCAAGGGCGGGGCGAGGCATTTAAATCGTACAGTATGGGCGTGCTAAGCGTCGTAACTATGCAATGAGCTTACGGACGGCCGCGGTTACGATCAGAAAAGTTAGGGTAGGGTTTGCTGAGCGTAAGACGGCAAAACTAAGTACGAACAAGGGGAGGGCCGAGGGGAGTGCATCGGAGGTATGCCGGCGTAAATACGCTACGCACATGAGCGTAAGTCTGGATCAGGCCCAAAGAGTGGGGAGTCACTGAAGCACTGCCAGCATGACTGCTGATAACATGCTGCTCTCATGGTAACGTCCTCACAAGCCCTCTCATTTCATTTACACCACAGTGATCATGTAAACTTAAAGGTGAATGAATATGTAGTGCTTTCCTATGCTCTATATGCCGCCCGGTATAATAGCTCTGCAGCGTAGGTCAGCAGTTTTTGCATAACTTCTTACTCCGTTATCTTAAAAATTAAAATAAACAGAAAACAACTCAATGGATTAATTAGACGGTTACTACACTCAGTGGTGGAAGTGGTCTCCTATACAGGAGTATGTGATACTCCACTTCTACTTTCATTGTAAAACTCCCTTACTCTACTCACTTTTATATCTACTTCCACTGCTCCATTCCCGCTTCTACCACTGCTCCATTCCCGCTTCTACCACTGCTCCATTCCCGCTTCTACCACAGATCCATTCCCGCTTCTACCACTGATCCATTCCCGCTTCTACCACTGATCCAATCCCGCTTCTACCACTGATCCATTCCAGCCTCGATCACTGTCAGATCGAGGCGGGAATCCCAGATGTTAATTAAGCCTGGGGGTGGCAATCAGCAGATTCGCATGGGACTGTGTTTGGACGGATGCAGATCCATGCAGAGAAAGCAAGGCAGGGTTCTGTACATGTATGTGTCCAGATCTCCGCATGACAGAGTGAAGTGACGGGAGGTCTGGATCAGGTCCTATAATATTATCACAACGTCTTTTAACTTAAGGGATTTTAAAACCATAGTAGGAAGACTCCAAGGGCAGGGATTTGACAGCCAATCAGCACGAGGCCAGATATTGTAGGTATTGTGGAGCTTTATATAAAGTATTCTGTGGTAGTTATTCTGACATTGGAACAGAGGGATATTGTGTTGGGTTGACCTTTGCTAGGTTGGTGTAATGAGCAGCTACAGATCTGGGATTAGCGTGTAAGGATTTAGGAATTAGTGGAGGTCCCATTATAGGCACCATACACCTCCTCTGCTGGGCGTAATAACTCTAGAAGAAGGAAGGGGGGCAGGGCTCTCAGTGCCGCTCCATATCTATGTACAAAGCTGCTCTGTCAGCTTAGAAGAATACCTTCAAAGCTGTCAGAGCAGCACAGTACATAGATATGCAGCAGCGTCAGGGATCCCGATCTGTACTACTCCCTGCAATAGCCGCTGCTGTATATCTATGTACTATGCTGTTCTGACGGCTTTGAAGTATACCTTCACAGCTGTCAGAGCAGTATAGTAGAAAGATAAGCAGCAGCAGCAGCTTTGTACATAGATATAAAGCAGCAGCAGCAGCTTTGTACATAGATATAAAGCAGCAGCAGCTTTGAAGAAGAGGGAGCCATTCAGCTTGCTGATTGGCTCCCTTAAAATATCATGAACTTGCTTTGATTTAATCAAACATGTCACAAGACCAAATAATCGTATCAGAGCGTTTCTTTGGCGTTACAAAAATTGATCTTGGCCATACACTAGAGCGATTATTTGCCCGATCACCCGATAATTGGGTGATCGGGTCGATAATCGCTCTGGTGTATGGCCAACTTAACTTTAATAAATATACATATAAAAGACTAACGCTCTAGATGCTTACCACCAATTTATTTTATCACCTCTGTATTTCCCATACACTTCTAATCTTTATTGTAATGACTGTTTGTGGCAAACAGAATCTGCACCTATTCATCACTGTTTGTCAGACATATTTAATGTATATTTATTAAAGTGACATGATTTTATTACAATTAAAGCAGCAGAGCATTCCACAGATTGCCTGAGCTATTCATTTGGTTGGTTGTAAGTCTGTGATAGCAGGTTAGAAATAGCATCTTAGATACTTGAATACTAATGTTATCACAATATTGTGGGACAGGTTATGTTTCCTTGACATGAGTAATCAATCTTCCCTTCTTTTGTGCTTTGACACCAGGTAATATGTGCGCATCACAGAATATACAACCTCTTATCACATGCCTGTGTAATTTTATGCTAAAAAAACAAACAAACGCCTACTGTAATAGCTCAAATATTATTATAGTATCAGAACTATACTGAATTATTCCCTAGAGTTCATTTTTTCATTAATGTTTTTCAGCTCACTTAGAAAGGCATATTTCCAAATTTGTCTTCCAGCGTTGATAGCACACATATATAAATGTCAGCATTAATTCCTTTAAAGGATCATTTGGATGTAATTTCATTTGTCACACCAGGTGATAGAATGGTTACTCTAAACACAGACAGGAAAATATGGATATTAGGCATGCAGGGCCAATCACACAAATGAACTGCTCAATATTACACAGTATAGCCAGCAATAACATCCACAGCAACACAACAGCGCCACCTAGTGTCTAAATACTCAACTTATAAGAAGTAAATGTAAGTATGTTCCTAAGAGATTTTAATACAGATATTGGTATCCTGCAACACCCCATCTGTTGTGAAACTATAATTACCAGTATGCCCCAACAAGATAGGAGTATATCTTGTAAATATCGGTATGCTATAGTTACTGCTGGTACAGATCAGTACACTATAGGTACAGCTGGTACATCTCAGTATGCTACAGGTTCAGATGATACATATCGGTATGCTATAGTTACAGTTGGTATATACTGTGGTGCTATAGATACAGCTGGAACCTATCATAATGCTATAGCTGGTACATACTGGTGAGCTATAGGTACAGCTGGTACAGACTGTTAGGTTTTAGGTATAGCTGGTACATACTGGTATGCTATAGGTACAGCTGGTACATACTGGTGAGCTATTGGTACAGCTGTTACAGACTGTTAGGTTTTAGGTACAGTTGGTACATACTGGTATGCTATAGGTACAGCTGGTACATACTGGTGAGCTATAGGTACAGCTGTTACAGACTGTTAGGTTTTAGGTACAGCTGGTACATACTGGTGAGCTATAGGTACAGCTGGTACATACTGGTGAGCTATCAGTACAGCTGGTACATATCGGTATGCTACAGGTATAGCTGGTACCTATATGTATCGGTATGCTATAGATACAGATGATACATACTGGTATGCAATTGTTACAGCAATACTTGGTAATGCCTGTTTTACAACACCTGGAGTGTCGCAGATTGCAAAGCCTGCATTTGGTTTTGCTGCATTTAATAAACCCATCAGAGATCCCACAAGCAATCATTGTAACGATGCCATCCTTTAAACCATACCAGTAACAGTGACCCCCGCAGCAGGGGCAGCCACTAGATCTTCCGGCTTGGCGCTCCATACAATCCCCTTGGAAGTCGAGTGGCGTCTTCCAGTTTTGTCCAGCAAGCTAACAATGTGTCGCCCTATGGTCTCTTCCACCGCGCCCGTCGTCTTCACTATCTCCAGAAGGATGTTCAGCAAGTGCTTATTTGCCCTCTTCAGGCTTTTCCTACAGACACACAAATAAATTTAGCGGTTAGTGACTATAATGAGGGGATAGTAATGATTAATAATGGTGCACACAAATATTCCACCTCCCAACACATAGAAAATTAAAACTTCTGGTGCTTTATTATCCATAGAAAAAAATAAAAAGACATAAATGCAGGGAGTAAAGAAACAAATTTGTGTATTTAAAAACTGGCGCCTGCTCCCTGTATCCCAAATGATCCCTGGTCTCTGGGACAAAACCGCTCTCTTGATGATCCGGACCAGAGATGGCTACAGGGACAGAAGATGACAAGAACGAGCTCCACAGCAAGGAGGCGGGGCCCATGTCTGGATGGGTGGGGCTAGGTAGAGCCAGACGGGCTTGGGGGCGGAGCTAAGCAGGACCGCTGCCTCATAGAGGCCGTCAGAGGTTGACAGCTTAAAACAGCCCTCGGCACTCCATGTATGAGTGCTGAGCCCTACAGCATAATACTTATACGAGGAGTGCCGAGTGTTGTTTGAGCTGTCAGCCTCTGACATCTTGCTCACAGTGCCAGGGGAGCGGCTGCCACAGGCCCCGCTCTTCTCAGGGCCACCTACATGCCAATTCTGTATTTGTGATAACTGTGCACAACATTCTTCTGAGCTCCAAGCATGGCGCGAGCAGGAATCCGACAGCAGATCCTCACTGGATCAACGCATCTGTATGAGCAATCGTGATATCCTCACATCAGCCATTGCTCGCAGGGATTCTCCCCTACATAACCCGTCCTTAACTATTCCAATCCATTCAAATGTTGACGGATGTATGATGGTCGTACAATATGTCGCCTATACTGTAAATTATAATATTAAATCCCTCCCACTTGTGAGCGCAATGCAACCCCCACCCCGTCGGAATCTGATTGTGACATTTCAATTGGTGATTTTCCAATATGACCACAGAGAAAAATGCCCACGTGTCTGAAGTCTAGGTCCGTTCATGTGTCTTCCCCCACTCGCCCTGATAAGTGCTCTCCAAATTTGGGGCGATATAGTTCAGGAAGGCTGGATACACGTAGATGGAGACATTACATTTCCAAAACACACATTTTTTTTGAATCCACTAGAAATAATCACAGGACCAGAGACTTGCTCCTTATTTGTTATTGCGACTAACTCTAAATCAGTTATCGTGTAAACTTCTTCAATCATAGGTAAACACAGGAATTGGAGAGTGGGCAGCTGCCCGGAAACTCTTTTTAGAATGCCCTTGAGCTTTATGTTGGTTGGGAATTACGATTGCACGTGCTTAGGTCCATTCAAAAAGTCCGTGCGTGAGAGAATAGTAGTAACAAGCACTGATCTTACAAGTTCTGACGCCTATCTTCAATGTTAAGTACCCACACCGTGTAAAATAGAGCAAGTACGTAATGCAGAATCGTATGTAAGGGCTTAGCCAAACACTTACTGTATAATTTGCATCGATCTCCCCGCCCACCAGGCCGCCACGCCCTGCCCCCGAGGCTGTACAGAATGCAGCATCGATCGTGCTGTGTTCCAATGCGTAACAGGCCTCTGTAGGCATGCGCAGTAGGTATGGTAACGAACAGGGTACTTACGCATTGGGCTGGCCACACTGCGAGGAGGCGACACAGTGTGAGTCCAACTCAGGCCTTGCCTCTTTGCGATTGGTCCCAAGTCAGGCCACTCCCACTCCACCATGAATTACTCATCACATGACAAACATGCAATATATAGGATCATGTAATAATTGTCTTTTCATTTCTACCTCAATTGCTTTGATGATATTAAATGATTATTATTAATTTGAATAAATGACAGCGCAAGCCTAAATAACACTACTGAACCCTAATGAACATGAAACACGGGGAATTTCCATTTTCCTGACTGTTTGGCAAGCTGCACCTTCTGTGCCGTCACGTAGGTGACTAGGCCACGTGGACAAACTAGGCTGCTGATTGACGTGACATTATCCATGTAATAACATGCACAGCCCTAGAGCTCGCAGACTCCTGCCAGAAATATAAAACGGCATGAACAAGCAGATTCACAAACGTTCGCTATTAATGAGTCTCATTACCAGGTCTCTGACTAAATGGTGCCATTATATAAAGCGGAATAAAGGTTCTTTATACACGAAGCCTTGGCAACAGGGCTGGAAAATGGTAAGCGCTAATGTCCAGGACAGAGAATATTGACACCAGTCATTTGTAGACATTTAGAATGTTAGACTCCTGTTCGCACTGTGTTTTTTTTTTATGTTGGAACCGGGGTTAAATGGTGTAATCCCATATACTGGGTAAAAATCATACTTATTAGGACTCATGGTACAGAGAAAGCAAAATAGGGTACATAGACACTGCATCAAATATACAGAGTTGCTAATCTCTAAATTAATGTGGATTTATCATTGATAATGGAAATCAGAATATAAATAAATGTGCGTTTTAGTGGTTTTGATTTTTCTTTTGTATATTATATTTTATAAACTCTCTTTTGAGATGTCTGCATGACGTTATCTATCTCATGGGCAGGTAAAAGTGTCATAAATAGCAATTAGCATATGACGACTTCAAGTACTGGGAGGAACAGGCTCACCCTGTACCTATAAATACAGGTTTCTGATTGGTTCGGAATGAATCATGGCTTGTATAAGAGGGTATTTAGCCTACAGCCTTAACTAACTCTTAATTAATGATTTACAATAATTAAGACTGTAATATTGCCAGGCCTGTACTAAAATCAAAGAAAATGCCTATAAGATTTATTACCGGTGGTACCTTACCCCTGAGCGTCTTGGGAAAATCTTTCCCTCCTCCTCCGCCCAGTGCTGGCGTGAATGTGGGGACATAGGATCGCTCCTTCACGTGTGGTGGCACCGTTCTGGGATGAGGTTCACTCCCTGCTAATGACTCTCCTCCCCTGCTCACCCCCTAAAGACCCTTGGATCTACCTGCTCTGCTTCCCTATACCTGATGCGGATACCTCTTACCGCAAGTTAGCATCCCAAATCTTGGCTGAAGCCAAGTGCCTTATTGCCGAAGCCTGGAAGCAGAAAGCCCCTCCTCCCCTTCACTCTCTGATTTCATATATCTGGTTTATCGCAGGCATGGAAAAAATGACCGCCTATCTACGAGGCACAGGGGCAGCCTACTACAAGGTGTGGTCTCCTGCAATCTCCTTCCCATCCCCAATTGAGGTTAAACTTCCAACCTGCATGATAGCCACCCTATTGCCATTACCTTTTTTGACCTAGGCACCCATTGCGTCCCCAATGTCCTACTCTCACCCACCCCTACTATACATACACTGTGTTATCATCCTGCTGTAACATTGTATTATTTTACTGTATGTTTTTGAAAAATGCTGTTGCAGCTCTTGTTTACTGTGTACAAATGTTTACCTGCTGCTTCAATAAAAGTAAAAAAAAAAAAAAAAAAATGACTTTATGGCCTGTGTCACACAACATAGCAAGAAAGGCTAGAGGAACTAAACA
>WWET01005391.1:85465-95820 GCA_011038615.1 Limnodynastes dumerilii | reverse complement strand
GGATGTCTGTTGTGGAATGGGGTATCAGTCGTTAATCGTTTATGCACATGCAGTGAGCAGAGTAAGCCAAATGCAGTTATCTCTGGGACACATCATTAGACTGCTGCAAAGAGAATACTATGTTATTTAACAGACACAAGTTCTTTCAAATTAAAGTTCCCCAAATTGGATACAACTTTAAGAGTCTACTGTTATGCTGATTGGGTAGTAGATAAAGATGACAGGTGATTTTATACTGAATATACATTCATATTGGCAGAAGCAGCTGTTAGATGGGCAAGGAAAATACACTATCTTACTAGCCTTACCTACTATCAAGACATAGTATATGACACTCACGGAGGCAGCCAAGGGGAGACTTTATGTGAACATGAACAGAGGTGAAATATACTTGTCCATGAGCACCAAACATTAAAGCATATTGCTATATGACACCACTTCACCCAAGAAGTAGTGGAGAAGTCAGTGTAGACTATGTGACCAGCGAGAACAACGTTGCGAACCTCCTGACCAATGGACTTTCATAGCATCTGTTGGAAATTTTTCTATAAAAATGTGGAGTAGACTAAAATGCAATGTGTGATAAATATAACTGTTCGTTGTTTAAACCTCTGTTTTTGATGGCAGGACCAGAATGGTTATTGCTATTGGCCCGATCCTAACCTACGTACGCTAGCAATTTTACGCTAACCGCTGACGTAAAATCGCCAATTTGTATTTACTGCGCTTGCTTGCGGCAGATGTTACGACACATAACGCTGAACGTATGTACCATCAACGTAACTATGAACAAAGGGGTGGGGAGCATCTATACGACATCCGTATTTACGCTTTGTAGGCGGAGAGAGAGGCATTTAAATTTGACGGGTTAGGCCGTAACGTACTTAAATCCATTACGTACATCAGTACTTATGCTTTGAAAAGTTAAGGCAGGGTTTGGGAATCGTAAAAAAACCAAAGTACGTACGAGTGAAGGGAGTGCATAGAAAATACGTTAGCGTAAATAAAGCTATGCGATGAAACGTAACAAGCACTTAGGTCCCAACTTTGGGTCATATATCATGTATTTTCTCTGACTTTTATTTTTTACTTTTATTCCTGTTGTCACCCATTGACATACTACCTACCAAGCTCTCCAGTATATCTGGTGGAACTCAGCTATATATCTATTTCATCCTTGCATTTTCTGTGGTTCATTGCGTGAAAGAAAGGAGTATTTTACTATCTTGGTTCCCTACCAGCACCCTCCTCAGTTTTTCTTCAGATTACATCTCAGTACTTATTGTTGGAAGCTACAGTTAATTTCCTTTTGACTAGTGGATCGTCACAGCGCATATCATCTGCTACTTTTGTAGCTAAAGTCTGTCTCCACTTAGTAGCCTTCACCGAAGATTTACTTCTATACATAATACACATGAGGTTTTTGTGATGTAACATTATTTTGTGATATGTTTGATCAATATGATAGATGAGCAATTTCTATACACATTTTATGCTCTAGTTGTTATTGTTTCATCTAGATTGGTGATTCTGTCAGTCAGATAATTGTGTATGATTATTTGTTTTTAATTGTATGTTGTGCTATTAATAAAATATACTTCTTCATTGACTTTAAAGCGCTTCTATATATCTTTAATTTTTTAGTTTTTAGGGTTGGTCATCCTAGGTTAAGCTGCTAAAGTCAATATAAAATTTGAAAATCTCAAGCCTATTTGGTGAGTGCAAATACTATTTATTGTATTCGTTTTTTTTATATCTATTACTATTCTGTGAGTGATGCAGCAACATTAGATGACCTTATTAATTAACTGATGCAGCCATCTATGCCAAAACTATATATCCACACTAGACCAACAGAGAGGTGGCCCTAAATCAGCATATAATGGTGTGGTCCATGGGGACATATGCCTCCTGGCTAAGCACCCCGGAGCAGAAATTACCATTAAGTCAATACCACAAACCAAGAGGAAAGGAAGGGCGGGTATTCCATAAACAACATAGACAAAGAGAATTTCTATCCAGTGTGACCCACAGTTGAACCTTTAGTCAGAATGAACACACCCCTCAGAAAGACATACACCTGACATAATCCAAAGTAATACCAGCCTTCAGGTCTACCCCAGGTCTACTACCAATTTGTGTGTGTAATTTTGAAGTTTGCCCCCACCACCATTCTATCAAGCTACATTTATAAAGTTAATTTTCTAACTCAATTTTTTTTTTATGTAATGAAAATTTTATGAAATATAAATATATGATCCCAATAACACATAATATTCACACATAATAAATTAACTTTATTACTTATTTATGTTCAAATTATCCCTTGTAATAAGAGCTTTACTTTGGGTATATTCTGTATATATAGACCATAATTAAGCTTTTTTTTCCTTATTAATTGGTCTCACATTATCCTACATAATAAATATTTTTTTGCGCTTCATAATAATTTTATATTGTATAAAACTTTGGACCGGATCCATACCCCCACACGCTTTCCGTACATGCATGATTCTGACATTACGCATGAGAGAGGAGAGTGAACTCTCCCTGTCACCTTCCTCTCTCATGCGGGTTTTATGGCAGTTACGCGGTCATAAACCTTCCTTAACTAAAACGTACGGATCAGCGGTCCGTATGACCACTGATCTGCACAAATGTGGGAAACCCATCCCACACTATACAATTTAGATGCTTCCCCATGCCCACCTTTATGGACAGAGGGGAAGTACAGTCCCTTACTGCAGATAGTTCCGTACAATAGAAGTTACGTGCATAAAATTCACGTAACATCTATAGGGCGCATGAATGTGTGCGTAAGTGGGGTGCTGGATGCAAGTTCTGGATCCGGTCCTTTATTATGAGGAGAATACAAAGATTTAACATATGGTATAATTTAAACAGAAATTTCCTTTAAAAAGACCAGTGGAGCAACTGAAACACATCAGTATAGCAGATTCTATTTCTAAAGCTGGCCATACACTAGAGCAATTATTGGCCCGATTCTCCAATTATCGTGTGATCGGGCGAATTATCGCTCAAGTGTATGTTAATGATTTTTGTGCTGATCATTCAATAATTGTCAGTGAAACCCTTTTGAGCGATTATTTGATCTTTTGACATGTTTAATATAAATCGGGCCAAAGCAGATGATAAAATCACACAAGGTATGGGCATTTCACGATAATTGTGAAATCTTCTGGTGGCGTTATTACTTTCTTAGGCATGAATTTGCAAATCCCACAGGACACCTTGCCATTTCCATCTCTTCCTGTTTCCTGTCTTGTATTGAAGTTGACAGACAAATTTGACACCTAAACACAGGGCGATCGTATACACAACAATACAGACATCCATTGGATGTGTATTGAAAATGTATTCCTTTCTTTATCCCAAAGGGCAGAACTGTCTACAGAATGTGTGTGTATTGAGTGTATATTGCGCGTAATGTGTGTATATTCCCTTCATGTAGGACATATGAACCTGCTTATGAAATGGACTCAGCATGGAAAATGTGGACTTATAATGGAGAATGCATATAAAATAGACCCTGTATGTGAACTATGGACTTTTAATGGAGCATGCATATGAAATGGAAATGAAATCTTTGTGTGCGTAGAGGGTTTACATTTTGTTTTAGTAATGAGTTGCATGTGTTTGTTATGTTTTTAATATTTTTTTAATACACATGTATTTAGGAAACATTTGTGCATTTAACTTGTCTTAAAAATATTTTGTCAGTCATGGCTGACAAAAAAGAATTTTTCAGGGAATTTATCGAAACCTACAATGCAAACCCCTACTTGTACTAGAGCAAGTCCATGAACGATTCCAACTAACAAAAAAGGGCTGTGGCCCTGCAAGCTTTGGTAGAAGTCTCCAAGCCACACTACCCTCATGCTGATATACTGCATTTGTAAAGAGCAAAATTGCAAAGTTGCATACGGTTTACAAGAAGGAGCTCAACAAGGTGAATGAGTCTAAGCGGTCAGGAGCAGATGCTGACCAGGTGTACAAACCACGGCTGTGGTATTACAACATGCTGAGCTTCACTTTGGATAGTGAAGTTACATCACCTTCAGTCTCATACAGTACTTGATATCAAGGCCGATTGAACTGCGCTTTTTCCCAGCCGCAGCTCCAATACCACTCGAGGTATACACCTCCTATACCCCAATGTCGTACCGTTGGCACTCCCCACTACAGAGAGTGTCAAATAATTCAACTGAGTTAAAAAAATTGGTGGGGTATTGGTGTCTGCGCTTAGGATCACTATACCTTCCCTCTGGTTCCCCAAAGTCCTCTTTAAATGTCCAAAAACAAGTCCTTTATGTTCGAAGATGATCCTTGATGTTCTTCTGACTTTCACCTTTGGTTTTTCTTCTTCTTTCTATTTCAGATGCTCCGGTCCGCTCGGAAAAATAGAGAAAACAAAAACTTGGTGTGATAACGTTTCCAATCAGGTGGGTACCACTTCACAAAAAATGCCTACTCACAATAATTCTATCTTGTTTTCTTTCCTTATTTTAGACCGTGCTCTCTCTTATGGGAAAAACACTTTCGGAGAGGGAGAGGGAGCAGATTATCTGGGAGAAGAATGGCAGGTAATTCCTAATCTGGGTGTTCACCGACTAGTTTCAAGCACATTTGTGCTCTTTCTCAATGTATATGTATATGAATATACCTTGAGAAAGAGCACAAACGTGCTTTAAAAGAAGGACAATACGGTCTACGGGCGGATACAGGTGGAGTTCTGTGACGGGGTGTAAACATTACAGGCATTTGATCCAAGAGAGAAATAGTGTAAGTGGTACTTAAGGTGGAATTTATACTTACCTGTGAGGTATTACACAAGGATTCTCCTTCCTTCCTTTCTTTATATAAGGAGAATGGGGGAAGGTGACCATCTAAAGATAAGGAGCAAAATCCAGATATATCATCTACAAAGAAAGAGAGAGCACGGTCTAAAATAAGGAAAGAAAACAAGATAGAATTAATGTGGGTGGACTGGATTCCTGGTATGGTTATGTTGTGGTCCCGGTCTGTTTCCTGTTCAGGAGGAGTTCCTTGGGAGTTCCTTAGGAATAAAACACACACCTCTCCTTGTGCGATATCAGCAGCAACATATAATAAGGTAAGTAATGAAATGGTGAATAAAAATAGGTTTATTTAAAATAAAAATAAAACACTGAGGCAAAAACTGAAAAAAAGCAGGGGGGGAGTTTGCCCCGAAAGGTGGTCCGCAATTTATAGGGGGTGATTGGATGGCAGATGACCGGGGGAGGAAATATATGGCACAATTTGGTATCCAGAGAGTCCTTGGGAATAAATTAAATGGCCCGATGTTTGGTTCGCGCTGTTTGCACTTCTGCTTTTTACGTCCCTGTGCTGAAATGTTACAGTCCTGATATAGAGTGTCCTTCCTTGCGAATAAAAGTTTTAAACCTTACCGGTATCAGGATTATTCTCCCGAATTTCCTGCACAAGGGACATATGAGAGAACGCTTCTCTCTTCTTCAGCCATTCCTTCACCCAACAACAAAGATAACGAACCTTCCTTTATCAACATAAAAAGAGTGAGAATTCTGCGACCTTTCCTACGCCATTCCATCTCCGATGTAAACAAGGGACAACATTTTCACAGGAAGTTTGTTACGACTACTTCTTGCAGTGAACATTAGCTCTCTCCAGGACAGCCCGTTATATAACTTTTTTATAAAAAGCATACTACAAATAAAAAATATCGACTGGTGTATGGGGAAATGCAATTTTCGGGGACGATAAAACTATATGAGAAATTGAAGTCTTTATACATTTTCAGACGATTATTACCTGAAACACGTACTGCATGGCGCCGATATCGTTAAGGACTCTAGTGGAAAAATCTTGAAGATTATCTGCAAATTAATGCGATTTTCAATAATCGCTCTAGTGTATGGCCAGCTTAAAACTGGGTTCCCATCCATATTACTGTTTGAAATGTTATCTGTAGGCACTTGATGGTAAAAGTTTTCCCTTTTACTTTTACATTCATAGCTTTTGTGCTTATCTAGTTTTTTTTTACATTTTAACATAAACATAAATTTGTAACTTTCTTTTGAATTGGATTTTTTTTTTACTACAAGATTTTATGACACTTGGTGATTCTTTAAAAAAATAAAATAAACTTGTTACATTGTCTTTCAACAGTTTATGCTGGTTTAATACTTTTATTTTTTGTTTTTTAAATTAAGAAAGAATAAAAAACTTTTTGGGGGTAGATACCTATTATATGAATACTATAAGGACAATTAATTAGCAAAACTGAGCTTTATAATGTGCTCTATATTCCCCATAACAGGGTTCTATATCATAAAGAACCTTAATTTGCAGGTAATTATGAATTATTATGAATGATAATTGGAACACAATTAAGCAGTAGAATTGGTGAGAGTCTCTGGAATTGTTCTTTGTAGTGATTATGTGAATTACTGGATTCTTAAGGTTCTAACCTCCTGGAATGCCTCAGTAATGTTGATATTAAAATATGGTGGAAAGGATACAAGCAAGAGAAAAAAGTAACAATGCTGCTAGTGTAGTAAATCAAAGCACCAGAAAAAAATAATGGGGTTAATTGCACTCACAAGAAGATGTTTTGCCCAGTTTCCTGTGTAAGTGTAATCCATGTGAATGCACTGGGTCAGCAGATGCACCTTAAATGTTACGCACTGGCCCCATGGAAAATGGAGCCATTGCATAGCTGTAATTTATACATGAAGACCCAACCAAGCATCCGGCTCCCCTCTAACCATGTGTACACAAGTACACCTGGTGGCTTGTTCCACCCTGCTTTTGATATCGCTTCCCACATGGAATACTGGATCCTGAGTATCCAGATGCACGCGGAAGCCTAAACTGTGTGCATTCATTCTTTTAAAATGCGGGAGTTTTCCCACATTTCGGAATTCTGGATCTTGCCATTAAATTTTAAAATATTGTTTCTCTTGCACAAGCTAAGTTACACATATCAATTAAAGCACATACATTTAATGCTGTACCACAGTGTGTGAACAAATGCCTCTGTAAAAAGAAAAAGCAGAATGTTAGGTAAACAACTTCTATTTTGTGCTATACTGCTGGAACGTTAAAAGGTTAAATGATGAAATGATTAATAAAGCAAAGACAAAAATATATGCCATCATTTGTCATACTTTAATAAATAGCTATTTTGTAAATAAATGTGTGTGTGAGGCACATTGCCTAGATTCTATATGTTGTTTATAGACTCATAGCTCTGTTACGCATGAATTGAATGAATACAAATTTTCTGCAGTCTATGGATGTTTGTAGTTTTAGTGTCTATAAACACTTTCATTGGAGAGGTATTAGGCTTGCAGGAAGTGATGTGACATATTAATTGTGTAACAAAAAGATAGAATACATCCTGGAATTTAGCCCTATTTAAAATGACCTTTATTCATTATTATTGAACTAGCCATCAATGTGTAATAGAAAGTGTTTCATTTCATTTAAATTCAGACTCTTCATATAAAACTGTTTATAAATTAAATGTTAAATCTTTGGCTTCAGGCAATATTTCTGTTTTAATTAAGTAAAAAATTCCCTGGCCTTTTCACTATCTATATAAAATTAATGGTTTAAAAGATTTAGTATTGGCTGTTTCTAGAGTTTATTTGGAAGGAATAATGTTAGTTCCAAGTGTTTCTCTTATAAAACAAATCACCCAAAACACAATAAGCCTAATGCTGATTTAAAGCGAAAGAAAATACAAAAGTGAATTTGTTACTGGAGAAACCACATTGAAATTCAAGAGTACAGATGATTATTCTTACCCTTCTGTTTAGCACACAGAAAGTATAGGGCTCTGTCTGGTTAGAATAATGTAAGAATAAACTAACATTTACCTTATGAGCATTGTCCAACATTTCTAATCCTACCCTGACACAATCTTTGGTAGTTTTCTCCTGTTCTTGAAGCCAAGCTGCTCATCTTCATCTGATCAAATCATGCAAACTTGTCATCCTCAGCTAGGGCATGTGCATTGTGTTTTATTTAAAACTTTATTTTCTGTCACACTTTGGTCAGAGTAAATTGGCAGATTTTTTAGTTTGTTTTGTTCTCTTTAACATCAATTTAGCAACAATATTTTAATATATCCAGAAATATACACATCTTGGCCCAGATCCAAAGTTAAGTATGACAGGGGACTTCCGCAAGTAATTTGCTTAACTCCCCTGTCTGGGAACATTTGCACATGCGCGTACATACTTACAGACATACTTAACTTTGTTAAGTGCGACTCTAAGCACGCATAAGGGCCAAACCCATCATTTAAGATGGACGTATCCCTGTCATACAGGTGGGGATAGTCATATAAATGAGCGGTTGGGAGCGGGGAAGCCCTGTTATGACGGCCGCAGACCTAGTCCTAAAAAGTTAAGGTAGGAATCTGGACACGTAAGAGACACGTCCAGATTTACTACCGTCTGCGGGGAGTGCTGGGGGCATGCACCCCATGCTATGTGCACATACCTACGGACCCCCCACATGCATGTAAAGCGTGCAGGGGTCTGGATCTGGACCCTTATGTATATCTTATATTATTGAGTCCTAAGCATTAAATTTACATTTAATATTCTATCACAAATCCACCTTTATGCCTTCTGTTATGATAAAAAAATATTTATTCCCACAATCCCTAGGAATTAAAATGAGCAAACAATCAAAACTTCTTTTGAGTTTGTTAAAACTGCCACTTTTAAGCATTTTTAATGGTGCCGCATTTACTGAGGGTGAAAACATCATTAAAAATGACATGCTTAAAATACAAACTGCCATGTTTACAAAGCAAATAGTTTGTAAAACCGCCATCCGAACCATACAAAAAGCTTTTTTTGTTAGCGGCAATTTGTGGTTTGTGTGTTAAACAAAAAACTAAAGTGTATGTACTAATACATTGTAAAATATTAAAAATAATTGTTGCATGCCTAAATGTCGCAGAAAGCGTGGTCTGCCATGTAACAATGGGGCATGCTGGTGCTTGTAGTACTCCAAGCGCTAGCATGCCCATGACTGGCAGAAAATGCTGTCGTATGGGACTCTCACAGCTTATATATAAAGGCCGCGTCTGTCAGATATGTCATTAGTAGAAGAAGGTTTTGGAAATAAGACATCTGCACTGCATCTAAATGGAATGTTTTCCTTTATTCAAGCATTCCTTGGATGACAAGTTTATAAGGGAGAGGACCATAAATAAATTAAGACGGTAAGTATTAAAAGCTTAAAAAGATTCTTTATGTATGTCAAATTTCATTAGTTAGTAATCTTTTTATATGGTAGAGAACATTGTGAACTTTGGGGACAGTGCAGGCCCGGGTAACATGTCATGCTGGTGTTTGAGATACCATAGGTGACAGCATGCCCTGGCAGAAATGGGCATGCTAACACATGGAGTACTACAAGCACCAGCATGCCCCAGTGTTAAATGGAAGCCCGGATTAACTGCATCATGTAGTTATACAATAAAAGTGAATTTTTAAAACTGTTTTATCATATAGTAGTACATATAGTTTTTTTTATAAACTTTACAAAACCATTACATTTACTATTATATAAAGCTGGCGATTTGAAGCACTTAAAACTGCGAGACAGTGCCATTGGTATAAAAAAATGTAACCTTTAAACTTCACAACAGTTAATGTTATGGTTTGGAAACCAAAACCACCAAAAAAAGCTGGCAACATGAGATGGTTTTAAACAAGCTTAGCCAAACCCTTACTGTACGATTTTATTACCACCCACCATGAGTATCTCGTATGTGGCCCATGGGACTCAACTGGTTATTGCAAGCCTGAATCCAGTTTTAAACAAAAGTAATTTTGTAATATCTTCTTTAATGGATTATATAGCTTTTAAAAGAACTGCCAAAAATCAACATATACACCTAGACCTATTGTAGAGGATTTAAATGTTAACAAATAAAATATAAAGTATTAACACTGGTAAAAATTAAAGATTCTCTAGAGCAGGGGTTATCAACCCATGGTACGCGTACCACCAGTGGGACGCGTACCTCTGTCAGGTGGTATGTGGCAGGCAGCCACAACGGTCCTCTGGCTGGAACAGTGAAATGTTGTTTAGTATAACAGTGCCAGACTTAAGCTGATTTTTACTCACTGTGGGCCTGATCCAGACCTAAGCCGATGCGCTGTGCTTACTAAAGCACAGCGTATCGGCGTTCATTTTGACGGACGCTCCCCCTGTGCGGGCGTATGGCCCCTTCCTTATGCCGGCTGAAGGCTACCCTAACTTCAGCCGGCGTAAGGAAGGGGCCATACGCTCGCACAGGAGCGTAT
>WWET01005391.1:49817-60188 GCA_011038615.1 Limnodynastes dumerilii | reverse complement strand
CAATACACACGGACACACACATGGCTGACATCGTTAGCCATGCTGCCGCTGATATTATTACAAGGCTCATCATTGCTGAGCCTTATAGTTATATCAGGACAGCATGGCTAAGGATTTCAGCCATGCTGCACTTAGGGCCTCATTTAAAACATGCGATTTGCAGGTCATGAGACGATTTACAAATCAAAACATGTTTCCTATACTTTAACATTGTGATATATTATTTCTCCGCGATTAATATATCAAAATCAATGCGATATTGATATTTTCAAATCAAAGCATCTCGTGATATTTTTTAAATCGCATCCAAATCGTATGTTACTGAATAAGGTGATTTGTGGAAAAATATCACATCAATATCGTCGCGAGATGCTTTGATTTAATATCACACTGAAAAAATCGCGTTTAGTAAATAGACCCCTGAATGTGGTCGAATGAGTGTCCCTCAGCAGGCCTTTGACTTGTTGCCTCAGAAGGGATTCTCCTAACTAACAAGCCAAGTGACTAACAAGTTGGAGGACCTGAATTGGGCATAATGAATGGGGCCTGCCATTCTCTCAGCTGTCACTAAGTCAAATATATGCTAGAGCTTTGCTATCTTAACCTGTGAGCACTGCAGAAGGTTGCAGTCTACAGAGCTTATATCTGTGTTTCTACAGACCATTTTCTATTGGTTTTGATAGGGCAGCAGTGAAGCTAGATATTTTCTTTTAAAACTTAGCAGTATGAAAGCATAATTTTTTTAGGTAACAGATATATTTTTGCTGAAAACACTGAGTACTGACAAAATATATGCTGTCTTGACCTGTGGAGATTGTGGTTTTGAAGAAATAGAATGCTGTGTCAGGCCAGGGTCGAATGAGAAGAAATGCAGTTTGACACCTTCTGCTCACAGACAAGGCAATTTGAAATAGACAGGCAAAAAGAAAGTACATTTGGTCAGAGAATGTGAAGCTAGGAGAGAACACAGAACGAAGAAAGCAGTTTAGAGCAAGAGGTGTCAGTAGGTTAGTCAATGGCCAGAGGCAGAGCCGTAACAAGAAATTTTAGCACCAGGGGCAAAAAGGAAAAATGGTGCCCCCGACCCTGAATTCCAAGCCAATTAAATATTAACTTACTGGTGCCCTCCTTAAGCTTGGTGCCCTGGGCGGCTGCCCCTATCACACACCCCTAGTCAGAGGGTAAATTGTGTGAGAGACATGTTGTTATATGGTCAAGAAACTATTTTGGTAAAATATTTAACTCAAATATAAACATATCCCGCTGTACATTTGTTTTATATTTTGTAAATAATATATCTTTTTTACTTATCTTCGTCATATGGGATTGATCCTTAGATCCAATTAAAGAATGCTCTTTTTTATTATTTTATAGTTGCTAAGTTGACTTTCTTAATGTACAATATATAAATATTGACAGTGAAAATGTTTAGCCTTTTTTTTGCTATTTTTCCTGTAGAAAAATATACTGTTGTATTGCTATCTTATGCTAAGGGAAAAAAATAATTAATAGCTCTGTAAGAATATGTATTACAGTCATTAAATTCTTTGTCATTGCTTCTTTCTCTGTACAAGTGTATAACCAGCCAAAGATTCTCATTTTTTGGTGACAAAAGCAGTGAGCTGCAGCAGAAAAAAATATTATGCATGTTGCTTTCACCACTCCAAAAAAGCAAGTCCTTGATTTGTCCCCAGTTCCTGGAAAAATAAATATTAGGTGTGTTTATTAAGTGTATAGACGCTGAGGCAGCCAAGGTTACAAAGCTGTCATAATCTTACTGAACTAAAAAATGCAGTCTCTGTATCTCATATATTGTGAGGTTTAAATTAGTTTACACCATAAGCAACAGTTTTGACAACAAAAATTTCATAGTAAAGTAGCTAAACATCTTGGGCTGTATACGCAATCTACGTTGCAAAAAGAAATGTAGATGGCGTTACAAAATGACTGCACATGCGCAGTAACAAATATCGGAAAACTCTGCATACGGCCCTTTATGTTTTATATGTCTTTGCAGAAATTTATATAAAACTACCCAGGATATGCAAAAAAATTACAATAAGATGTGCTACAAATTATAAAAATAGGAATTAATGACCATTATTCTGACTATTGTTGCAAATCTTTTGCTGCATCATAGTAGATAATTATCAAACAACAAAAGACCCAAAAACTGTTGGATGTAGGATGATAAAACTATTAGGAATTATATTGTGCTGAGTATATGTCATTATATTGACTGTATGTTGTAGTCACAAATAAAAACTGTACAAATATGTCTCTGCTTTTCAGATGAACATTGTACAGCTAGATATAACAATATGGTCAGTGGCTTATTTACAATGACAGCAGCAAAGAAGGCGGGTGAGGGGTTAGTTTGTTGTATGAGGATCTTAATTTAGTTCCCTGACTGTACTCAAGCTCTGGTAACTAACTTTTTATGATGAAGAAGACTTCAGACCTGAGGTATGGCATAATAGACAGGTTTTGGTCTTGGTGATGTCTCTCCATCCCCCCACCAGTATCCCCATCATGTGCCTCTAGACCCCCGCCCCGAGTAACCTCATTATGTTTCTTTAGCCCCCAAGGATCCCCATCATGTCTCTCCAGCCCAAACCCCAGTATTCCCATCATGTGCTTACAGCCATCTCCCACAGTATCCCCATCATGACCCTCCAGCTTCCTAGTATTCCTATCATGTCTCCAGTCCCCCTCCCCAGTACTCCCAATATGTGTTCCAGCTCCCTCAGTACTCCCATTATGTGTCTCCAGTCCCCCCCCCCAGTACTCCCATCATGTGTCTCCAACACTCAGGAATCAGAAAAGCAAGGAGAGAGAGCAAAATACAAGGCAGGCACAGACACTGAAAAACAGATTCTATAACCGGCACCAGGAGGAAGACTGCAGGGATCTAAATAGAGGCTGCTAGCCTCTGATAGGCTAGCAGCTGACAAGCTCATGCTGCGATGCACGGGGAGCGCGCCTGACTGACGCTGCGGCGATGCTCCCACGTGTCATTGTTTACATCTGTGATGACGCGTCGGGAGCCGCAGGGCGCTGGGAGAGACATGCGGCAAGCGGTCTGCACAGAAAACAGTAAGGAAACAGTGCTGACCGTGACATATATACAGTAAGTTCCTGTATGAGCCTCTGAGGCAGTTACATAGAGCAGTTGAAAGGGCTTTACCAATCACTGCTCTATGTAACTGCTGCAGCTGCTCATACAGGAACCTCCTGCCGGTCTCCATAGTGGGGGGATGACTGGCCTGACGCCGGTCTGCATTGCATCCCCCCGCTTATAAGTGTCCCCATTGCCTCTCTGTCGTCTGGCCTGGTGGGGGGGAGATGACTATGCTTACAATCAGAGATTGTTCTCTGTTTATTTGGGGGATTGTAGTTATGTTGAGGTATAAAGAGAAGAGTCACCCAGAAGTAGATACACATGTATTCTTGCTTGGTAACAACATCAGAGAAACCTCTATTGAGGACTACAATACTAGTCATACCCTTTTAAATTAGGAATTAGTGGTCCAATGACAGACATATCCCTTTGCAATTCTCCCTATCCCATGGTTGAAAATAATTTGTCCCTGTCGCAAGAGGCCATAAAAGACATTGGGACAGATCCAGAACAACGCTTGTGAGCGAATTTACGCGTGGCGGAGACGTAAAATCGCCTTTTGGTAAGTACTGTGCATGCGCACCATAGAAAATACGCTCAGTGACGTAGCGTAACTGTGAACGTATGGGCCGTTCACGTATGTGTCACGTAAATACTTACGTGTGGGCGTGCCAATTTTACATAAGTCCAAAATACGTCTGAAAAACGTTAAGTAGGCGGGGGTTTGTATTTAAAGTGTACAGTATGGGCATGCTTAGCTTCGTAAATATGTGTTGCCCATACGTACGTGTGCGGATCACTGTGGTTACATTGGCAAAAGTTAAGGTAAGGTTTGAAAAGCGTATCTGTTCTAAATACGTACATTCAAGGGGTGTATCTAGGGGAGTGTATAGAAGGTACGCACACGAAAATACGCTACGCGAGTAAACGTACGGCAAACATAGTTCTGGATCTACCCCATTGCGTTAGATCCTGAATAAAAAAATTCTGCTGACTTTTCAGTTGTGAATGCACAGTACCAAAATTTCCACATCGCAACACAGCTGCCAGATACTGCATTCCATGCGAAATTCAGTCTCCATGTGGGGGGCTGACACACTCACTGGGCCTGATCCTGACCTACGCCGATGCGCTGTGCTTACTAAAGCACAGCGTATCGGCGTTCACTTTCCCTGACACTCCCCCTGTGCGGGCGTATGGCCTACGGCGCTGCTATGGACGCCCGATCCACGATCTGGCGTTGCCGTAGCAACGCCGGGCAACATCTGCCCGGCGCATGTGCAGATCGGCTGCAGAGCCGATCTTACGTAGTTCAGGATCAGGCCCACTATGCGTATGAGGTATTAGGTATTTAGATTGTACAGTAAAGGCTTGGCAGAGATGCACGCAGAATACTTAAGCTAAGGTCCTGGCTACGCAAATCAATTATGCACACAAGGCTGCAGGGGGAGTTCCCTATACTCCTGCATGCAGATTTTAGAAAATTTCTAAATCTGTATGTTATACTCCGAAACAGAGGCTGGCGTACAGATTTACGACTTAATTCTGGACTAGGCCCTATATGGTTATAAATCCATCAATGATGATAATGACAAACCTCTGACACCTCTTTGTCACAATTTTGGCTATTACTGTTTTCTTCCAAATTTTTACTTGAGTTTTGTATGAGAAATGTATTGTTTGTGCCCATAAAGATAAAGAGAGCATTACCAGACTTCAAGGCATTCCAGTTCTCAGTTATAAAGTTAAGGGTCCATTAATTTGATGTGATAGAATGTCTTTTTCCTTAAATGATCCATTCATATCACTCTTACACATTCACATAAGCATTATGTGCAACATAGTAGAAAATAAATAAAAAATGCATTGACATTTAAAGGTGCTCATTTTATTAGGAAAATGTGTGTGTGTTTTGCTTTACTGTAAAGACAGATTGTTCTAACTCTTGTAATCACAAAAATATGTTATTTTAATATTATACCATCTTTAAAGTACCAAAAAAAATGACTTTATAATAAATATGCTTTTTCATTTCAAGACATAATAAGGCAAATAATGTAATGTTGCACATGCTCAGAAATCAAACATATGAAAATGTGTAAGTGATGAGTATACATTATCTGAACATACACAGCCTTATGTTCAAAGAATGATACAGGACATTTCAACATTGCATTTGGGGATATGTAGACAATTTTTGTCTGCTATCCAGTTGAAAACTACACAATTGTAGCATTTTGTAAGTGTATCACCTTGCAAATATGTACACACACACTCTTATTCATGTATAGCTCATCAAGATTGCATGTACAAAATATTACTAACAAAAATATGCACACCTCTACATTACGCTTTCAGTGTCTCCTGTAAAGAAAAATTAAATCCTGATTTTGGAATGTAAGTAACCTAAAATATTAAAATAAGCTCAGAAGGTCTGATTCACAACTAAGTTAGAACAGGATTTCAATGCGAATATTTGAGAATGGTTAAACTGAGCATGCCCAGAAATCAAAACTACGCACTTAAACCATATAAGAATGATTAACAGATAAGAATGGCTACTTAGGAATGATTCATGCTTGAGAATGTAATAACTCCAGCATGCATGGCTAGGGGGCAAGACTCTTAATACAAATGAGCAGCACTCAGGCTACTAATGTACAGTATGGGCCATATCCAGACCTTCGCTGGCTGGCGTAAAGCTGATCTGCGCATGCGCCGGGCAGATGTTGCCCAGCATAGCTACAGAAACGCCCGATCTTGGATTGGGCGTCCGTAGCAGCAGCGTAGTAACGCTGGAGGGGGCATTGCCCTCCATTACTATGCAGCAGTTAGTGCAGGTAAGTGGGGGGAGGGAGGGTAATGAGGCTGGGAGGCGGAGTTAGCGTAGCCGTACCAGCGTATTAACACTCGCTTACGCCGGCTGAAGTTAGGGTAGCCTTCAGCTGGCGTAAGCGAGTTTTAATATGCTGGGGCAAGGGGGAGTGTTGGGGGAGTGAAGCGATGGTACACTGAGCATTAGCACGCTCAGTGTACCATCGTAGCTCTGGATCAGGCCCTATGGATGTTCCTCGAGACTGATTCAAAGTTAAGAAGACCTTGTGGAAACTAACATACGCACAAACAATGATAAGAATGCCCCCTACCATTCTTAAGTTGACATCTGCATGGTTAACAGAGAGCCAAAGCCTCATGCTTTTCTGTTTGTTCAACACAGATGCTGTGTGATTATAATGAATGCATGTGTTTGCTTTAATTGAAACAGTTTAAGGCTTTTCCTTTAATACTGCTGTTACCATTTTGTGTTTGACTTTCAATTTGAAAAGTACTCATTATTTACATTTATTTGCAGTTTATGCATGATTTCTATATTTGTTGTAAACATTTTGAAACATACTGTAAGCTTTTTTTTTATTTAACTTGTAACATGTTTGCATTGTTCATCTGTGACCTTGAGATACAAATTTAGTTTAGATCTAATTCAGAGGCATAACTAGGGTAAATAAAACCCAGGGCATATCCCAAAAATGCCACCCCCTTCCCAATTATTTTTTTTATTCATATATGTTATATACAGTAAGGATTATCGTTATCAATCTTCTCTTACAGAACAGATAGATTGTGTATACGCGGTCTTTAAGACCGCGTATACACAATCTACATTGCAACAAGTAATGTAGATTACGTTACAGAATTACTGCGCATGCGCAGTATAACATATTGTTAAACTCCGGCCACATTTGCAATGCGGCCGAAGCTCTGCATACAGCCCACTATCACTAGACATTATCTATACTATCACTCACACGGTCAAATAAGCAGTTTAATAGAACCAGCTGCACTAAAACTGAAGCTGTCAAGAGATATCCTAGAGGGTCCTATACCAGTGTTGGCTAACCTGTGGCATTCCAGATGTTGTGAAACTAGAATTTCCAGCATGCTTTGTCAAGTATCCGCTAGGCTTTTGCAGTTAAGGCATGCTGGGACTCGTAGTTTCACAACACCTGGAGTGCCACAGGTTAGCCAACACTGTCCTATACCCTCCAGTAAGTGAAATAAAAAACAGAAAAAAATAGATTCCATCGGATATTCTATCTTATGAACTCTGGGTAGGATTTTTCTGTTGGCACTTTAATTTACCTAATATTATGACATTTTTAATCCATTTATTTATGATTATTGAGCTTGTTTTTATTCATTAATATGTGTTTCGATTGAAGTATGATTAAATTGAATTTAATATTGATTCATCACATTTATGTTTCTCTATTTTTACATTTGATTCTATGGAGCATTACAGAGGAATATTATTTTAACAGAATATAAAGAAGAACCTGCAAACACTTTTAAGTTGCATAATTGAGATTGTCAATGCACTGTTAGAGCATTATCTGTTTATTTTCACTCACACAGTGCCCATCACACAATCACTCACACAGTGCCCACCATACTATCACTTACACACAGTGTCCACCATACTATCACTTACACACAGTGCCCACCATACCATCAATCACACACAGTGCCCACCATACCATCACTCATACACAGTGCCCACCATCACTCACACCACACACAGTAACCACCAAACCATCACTCACACACAGTGTCCACCATGTCATCCCTCACACATCACTCACACACAGTGCCCACCATACCATCACTCACACTGCACTTTCTGTTCTTACTTACCTGATTACCTCGATTACTTCCTCTCTTGCTTTCAATCTTCCTTCCTCCTCTCTTTCCTGTCTTCTCCGTTCCTCTTCTTCCTTGCTGTCTGCTCCTCTTGTGCTGGGCCTGACGTCTGTGGCATCATCACGCCCAGCATGCCGTTGCCTTGAAACCAGGGCACTGCTTAAACTGCACAGTTCCCTGGTTCCGCTTCTTAGGAGAACAATCTGGAGCACTCTGTCCTGTGATTGGTAAATGTGGGGATGTTCAGTATGGGTGGCACGGGAGCACTAAAGTGGTGTATGAGCAGTGGAGAATGTGTGTCTTGATGTAATCTCTTGAGAGGTGCTGTAGGTCCGGATGGCCCGATGCAGATGGTGGTTAGACCTGCTGATGGATTGTCATTGGTAGCGTGTGCCAATGGGAGGTGAGAAAAAGACCAGAGGAGCAATATGGTGTAGTAAACCTGGCGTAAACAGATCACTGCTTAAGTTAGACTTACCAGATTCTCGTCTTGTCGGTATACGTCTCTCCCCCTGCTGTGTTGTCCACGCAAACTGCTTCTCTGGCGATCTCAGTGCCTGGTTGTCGGTGGTTCAGTCCTCCTTATGCAGCCTCAGGGCGTGTCTTCCAGATCCCCATCTCGTTCCAGGAAACTGATGAGGACCCTATCCCGAACACCCCTGGGCGTGGGGGAGTCTGTTTGTCCATGGGACCCAGGCTGGTGCAGGCGGCAGGAGTTGGTGGTCATGACACGGCCAGGGATGACAGGCAGCAGGGCCGGGCCTCAGTTCGGCCTGTGTCGTGGTCACCCGGGCAGCGTGTTGCAGGCAGGACAGTGGCAGGCACGGAACATGATGGGTCCGGAGCTGTGGGTGTGCGCAAGACACACTCGCATGCTCCCACGCGCCGAAGCCGCCCGGCGTCATGCTTCGAAAGGGTAGTAGGGGAAGTGGAAGCTTCCCGGAAGTCCCGCTCCAATAGTGGTGAGGGGGACCGTCCCAGGGAACCAAATGTGCCCAGTAACTCAGCCATTAACTCCAGTGGGGCAGATGCAATGCATACTGCCTCATCTGGATTAAATAATGATGCTGCCCAGCATAATGACCCTGCAAGCAGTAGCAACAGAGAGGGAGGTGTCAGTGTTGTTCAGCAGAGTAGATATAGTAAACTGAGTAGAATAGCGCTAGATGGGCCAGTTTAAAAAAACAAACGCTCCATGTATAAGGTGGTAAATACAACGACAACCGGGAACAAGCTGGAAGTATATATTAAAAGATAGTCTTACAGTTAAGAAGTAACCCCAGTCCTCAAAGATGAAATAAGGCAGTCCAAAGTTCTTATAGGAGAGGTCCGAATGATGAATGGCAAACCAGAGTATGATATGATCTCTGTCGCCGGCCGCGCTCACGCAAGTTTTGCGGCTATCCCCGGGTGCATGCTTTCTCGTTCTGCTGACTTCCTGCTTTAGCCAAGCCTCGGTCTGAGTCCCGTAGTGTGCGTTTCACTCGGGCAATGACAAGGAATGAAGACAAGAAAAGAAAGAAGCACCTGATAGTGCAAATCAATTTATTAGGTGCAAAACAGGGTTTGTAGAGTAAGTAATTATACTCACAAAGGGTGCATTCATAAATGCATGTAAAAACGAATTCCAAGAGGTCCCATACACAATGGTCAATGAGACTCTCTGACATCAAATAGGTATAGATAAAAATAGTGCTTCTCCAAAGACACCATCAAACGCATTTCGATCGTATGACAATCTTTCTCAAGGCTATAATGAAGTTATGGTGTTAGGAGATATATATAGGGGAGGGAGGGGAACAATTTCTTAACCCCTTACCTACCAATCAATTAAAATGCAATAATAGTATTTTGGAGAAGAAAAGATAAAAAGTACAATAAATGTTAAAAATGTTAAAAACATAAAAACATTTTTAAAGGAACCATTTGATTTCAAATTCAATGTTCAAACCATTTGGAGATAAGGTGTTCATTTTGTGTATCCACCTCATTTCTGCTTTTTCTAAAGCGTCATTATGATAAATATACCTCCAATTGGGGATGATTTTCTCTATGCCCACAACTTTAGATATAGAGGAAGCAGAACATTGATGTTTTTCTTTAAAATGAGATGATAAATTGTGAGTTATAAGACCCTTTTTAATATTTTTTATATGTTCCGCCCAGCGAACTTTAAGTGGGCGGCTTGTCCTACCCACATATTGTAATCCACATGTACATTCAACCAAATATACAACATTTTTGGTCGAGCAAGTAATAAATTGATTTATATCATATATACTTTTATTACTAGTGGACTGAAAGGAGGATGTTTTTGCAGGTTGTCTAGTGTGGGCACGGCACATAGAACATGTGCCGCACCTATAGAACCCTTTAGACTTTACAATATCTCTTTTAGGGGGATTTGGACAGTAGGTACTCCTAGTAAGAAAGTTGCCCAGATGTTTTGCCTTAGTGTATATGAACACAGGATCTTTGGGAATTAAAGGTTGTAAAATGGGATCTGCCGTTAAAATGTGCCAATTCTTTCTAATGGCTTTTTCTATGGATTT
>WWET01005391.1:39094-49358 GCA_011038615.1 Limnodynastes dumerilii | reverse complement strand
AAATCCATAGAAAAAGCCATTAGAAAGAATTGGCACATTTTAACGGCAGATCCCATTTTACAACCTTTAATTCCCAAAGATCCTGTGTTCATATACACTAAGGCAAAACATCTGGGCAACTTTCTTACTAGGAGTACCTACTGTCCAAATCCCCCTAAAAGAGATATTGTAAAGTCTAAAGGGTTCTATAGGTGCGGCACATGTTCTATGTGCCGTGCCCACACTAGACAACCTGCAAAAACATCCTCCTTTCAGTCCACTAGTAATAAAAGTATATATGATATAAATCAATTTATTACTTGCTCGACCAAAAATGTTGTATATTTGGTTGAATGTACATGTGGATTACAATATGTGGGTAGGACAAGCCGCCCACTTAAAGTTCGCTGGGCGGAACATATAAAAAATATTAAAAAGGGTCTTATAACTCACAGTTTATCATCCCATTTTAAAGAAAAACATCAATGTTCTGCTTCATCGATATCTAAAGTTGTGGGCATAGACAAAATCATCCCCAATTGGAGGTATATTTATCACAATGATGCTTTAGAAAAAGCAGAAATGAGGTGGATACACAAAATGAACACCTTATCTCCAAATGGTTTGAACATTGAATTTGAAATCAAATGGTTCCTTTAAAAATGTTTTTATGTTTTTAACATTTTTAACATTTATTGTACTTTTTATCTTTTCTTCTCCAAAATACTATTATTGCATTTTAATTGATTGGTAGGTAAGGGGTTAAGAAATTGTTCCCCTCCCTCCCCTATATATATCTCCTAACACCATAACTTCATTATAGCCTTGAGAAAGATTGTCATACGATCGAAATGCGTTTGATGGTGTCTTTGGAGAAGCACTATTTTTATCTATACCTATTTGATGTCAGAGAGTCTCATTGACCATTGTGTATGGGACCTCTTGGAATTCGTTTTTACATGCATTTATGAATGCACCCTTTGTGAGTATAATTACTTACTCTACAAACCCTGTTTTGCACCTAATAAATTGATTTGCACTATCAGGTGCTTCTTTCTTTTCTTGTCTTCATTCCTTGTCATTGCCCGAGTGAAACGCACACTACGGGACTCAGACCGAGGCTTGGCTAAAGCAGGAAGTCAGCAGAACGAGAAAGCATGCACCCGGGGATAGCCGCAAAACTTGCGTGAGCGCGGCCGGCGACAGAGATCATATCATACTCTGGTTTGCCATTCATCATTCGGACCTCTCCTATAAGAACTTTGGACTGCCTTATTTCATCTTTGAGGACTGGGGTTACGTCTTAACTGTAAGACTATCTTTTTACATATACTTCCAGCTTGTTCCCGGTTGTCGTTGTATTTACCACCTTATACATGGAGCGTTTGTTTTTTTAAACTGGCCCATCTAGCGCTATTCTACTCAGTTTACTATATCTTCTCTGTTTTCACATAGTGAAGTTTTTTGGTCTACACTAAATACTGAGTGCTAAGCAGCTATTTCCACATTTTTGTTGCACAATTTTGGATTTTTGTCTTTCTGTCTTGTTAAGTGTTGTTCAGCAGCCCCCTCCTCCATATAGTGCCCCAATAAATGTTACACCCAATCCAGCAGTAAATAACACATGGCCCATACATACACAGCAAGCTCAATTTGTTAACCCCCAAGCATCTGTGTCCTTCCCTCAGAGACCCCAATACCTTTTGCTGGAGCTGGGCAATGGCCTTATTGGACAGGGTTTAACCCTTATGCACCCACTTATTACACCTGGGCATGCCCGCCCCCACCTCCTCCTGTGAGCTACGGGTTTTAACAATATGCAGGTCAAGACCCGGCGCAAGCGCTGCCTAGCGTGTCCTCGGGTAAGCAGTGTGCACGCTCCAGATCCCCATTAAGAGTTGCATCTCAGGTGGAGCAAGTTGTGGCGGCGGTTCCTAGGCAAGAACAGGCTTCTGATGTTGTTTGTGTTCAAGAGCTTACAGTGAGCAACGACGACAATCGGGGAAATATGGAAGACAGCAGCATGGTGGTCGACCCACCTCCTGCAGTGGCATCAACAAGTGGTAACAATACGGATTAGGCAAAGCTGCTCCCCAGCAACAGTGGAATGCTACCCGTGACGGAGCAGGAAGGAGCTGGTGAGTCTGCACTTGACACTAGTAGGGACTCAGATTATACAACATCCATGTCCTCTAGCTCATCAGACACGTCACATTCATCTAACACATCGAAACATAATTCACGGAGGCTGAGAAAGGCGATTGATAAGCGTCTAAAAAGATGGCCCCCCAAAAAAGGTAAAAAAGCAAAGAGCACAGCAACGGAGCTCACTTTGCCTGGGTTGGTAAATTGTGAATACACTGCAGTAACTAGGAGAATGTAGCCATGTATTCGTGAGAAAATCTACAAGGCCAAATTTGTGAATATGTTTTCGATAACATCAGCCAGTAGGAAGGCCCTTAATGCAGCTAAGATAAAAGGTGGAATGGAGGAGGAGTATTATAGGAGCTACGGAAATTGGGTGGCGGGCAGGTGCGCATTTATGGATTGCTATTTAGATACTCGCCCAGGTGAATATAAGGGCATTTTGCGTCACCTCCATTTGGTTACTGATATTCATGTGAGTACATAGGGTAATGCATGATGGAGGTACGATGAGGAGTTCCTCTTGAAGTATGATGGTCTGTATCAGTTTTAGAATAAAAGACATTGAATTAGGGCTGGAAGTGACAGATGCGTCGGCGGATATGGGCGTTGACACAGCCACGCCAAAGCCCCTTTGTCTGCCAGAGGTAAATATTTTAACTTTAACAATGGCGGCTGCAACAAAGGGAGTCGCTGCAACTTTAGGCACGCCTGCCTGCGTTGTGGTGGCAACCACTCCGCAAGATCATGTAACAAACCATCAGGCTCAGGCGCGGGCTCCCGTCAGGCTTCCGTCACAGGTTCTAGACCTGGCCCCGTCGCCAATTAATCTTCCCTATTTGTCTAGCTGGTTAGGCCGCTACCCCCTCATTGCAAAGGCCAATTTTATGTTATCAGGTTTTAGGGACAGTTTTAGATTCCCTGTTAGGGGTAACATATTGCCATCCCTTCCACGTAAATTTGCGTTCTGTGCAGACATCCCCGACCATTTTGAGGGAAAAATTTAAAAAAGAGCTGCTTTTGGGCTGAATGTGTGGACCTTTTAATACCCCTCCAATTCCAAATGTAATTGTTTCACCAGTCGGGATAGTTCCCAAGAAAGCCCCTGGGAAATTCCGACTCATTCAACATTTATCATTCCCTCCAGGCGGGTCGGTTAATGACGCAATACCAGAGAAAGCTTCTAGCATAATCTATCAATCTTTTGAGGAGGCCCTACAGTTAGTACGTAGTTTTGGCAGTGGCATGCTCATGGGCAAAATCGCCGTGGAGTCTGCCTTCCGGCTGTAGCCCATGCATCCGGAATAGTTCCGGTTCATGGGTTTTAGTCTGGGAGGTAAATACTACACGGATAAATGTTTGCTGATGGGGTGTTCCGTCTCATGCACTTTTTTTGAAACTTTCAAAATTGGTGCATTGAGGCTGGAATGGGCTGCTCTAGTGTTGCGCATTATCTAGACGATTTCCTGGTCATAGGCCCAGCGTCTTCCCCAACATGCACGCAACTTATGTTCTCGGTGCGATCATTGTTCAACCAGTTTGGCGTGCCAATAACGCATGAAAAAATCGAGGGACCCTCAACTAAGCTATTGTATCTCATAATCGAGATAGACACCTTTGAGGGTCTTTGTCGTTTTCCACATGACAAGGTCCAGGTATTGTGTAATCGCATAGCAGGGGCCCGTCGCGCAGGCTGTATTACCCTGAAGCAGCTCCTACTCACTGATTGGCTACTTCCGTTTTACATGCAGGGTTATTCCCTTTGGGAAGATTTTCTGCCGCCGGCTGGAGGGAGCATTGGCTGGCTCGTAAGATCCAAGGAGATGGACCTCAAGGCTGATCTCGGCGTGTGTGATTCATTCCTGGTTTCATTTGGCTAATCTTGAATTGCAACTTAGTATGGATGCCGCTGGGGCCTTTGGTTTTGGGGCCTTTTTCAGAGGGGACTGGCGTGCGGCGCCATGGCTGCATTCATGGTTTTTGTCCAGCCTGACGAGGAATCTGATTCTGCTGGAGCTGCTTCCTGTCGCGGTCGAGTTATGGGCTTACCGCTTCCGTGATCATGAAATAGTTTTTCTATGAGATAATATGGGCATGATTCAGGCCATCAATCGTCAGAGTCCCTCCTCTCCCCCAGTTGTCCGCCTCTTGAGACACATTGTGTTGAAGTGCTTAGTTTATAATATTAATTTCCATGCCGAACACGTACCAGGGGCGGATAATGGGGTGGCGGATGCACTCTCAAGGTTTGATTGGACTAGGTTTTATCTGCTTGCCCCACATGCCAGTGGCAATGGTTATCATTGTCCCCTGTTTGTTTGGCAGATTGTCGGGCAGGGATAGAGGACATAGCGTTGCAGTCACTGGCTCCCTTAGAAGGTATAGGGCGGCATGGGCTGCTTGGTCAGCCTTTCGGGAAGTGCATGCTACTTCGGCTGATAGCGATCAGGGCATACTTCATGCATTTATGGTGGGTGAGTACAATAAGGGTAAGTCTCGGGCCCACATGTCCTCCTCCTTGGCTGCCATTTCTTTCTTTAGAAGGTTATATGGGAGGCCTGATGTAACGAATTAATTTTTGGTCAGCAAAGCGCTTAAAGTTTGGGCGAGGGCCCGGCTTACTCCCCCGGATGTCAGGTTTCCTACATCACTTGACTGACAGAACTAATGGCTTCGCTAGCTGCAGTAGCGGACGATGATTATGAAACTCTGGTCTTTAGAACCGCATTTAGTTTTACATTCGTGGGTTCTTTTAGAATTGGAGAGCTGGTGGCTGCGTTTAGGTCCTCTAGGTCCACCGGGCTTCTGTCCAGCAACGTTACACTAGGCCAGGATAGAATCCAGTGTAGGATACATAGGGGAAAAGGGGACCAGCTGGGTAGGGGCCAGTGGGTAGAATTGTCACACCATAATGTAGCCGCTATTTGTCCAGTGGTCTGGGGATCCCAATTGGATGCAGTGTGGCCAGTTAATTGCCCTGTGTGGATGCCCATAATGACTCCGCTATCTAACTACCAATTTATTGCTGTGTTTAAGAGGGCACTTTCACGGGCAGGCAGGTATCCGTCAATTTATGGTACGCACTCATTCAGGATTTGGTCTGCGTCGTTAGCTGCAGCCCAAGGTGCATCGACTGAAACAATCAAGGCAATTGTCATTGGAAATCCCATGCCTATAATAAGTATATTCGGCCCATCCCCGAACAACATTAATGAACTTAGAGGATCTGCATGTGTTATTGAGTTAAAATTTTTGCTTGTTTTGTTGTTATTTGTAGTGAGTTGTTCCTTTGTCTCTCCTGCCCTCCTCACCGCGAGCTCAGACAAGTTCCCAGGCTTAACCTGGTAGCTGCTTGCTGCACCAGGTGCAAAGCGCGAGGGAACTTTTTTCCTCTTAATTCTATGGACATCAAGTAGTTCCCTTAGTCAATTACAGAAAAGATTCCCTGATGTCTAGAGGTTTTTACCTTCGCCTGAGGCCGCGGTGTCCCTGTTGTTTTCCCCTAGTGCATGTTTGCCTTATTTTTATTATATTTAGTGACTGTAGGTTAAGCACAGATTGTTCTGGATACTATTGCTCATTTGTTTACATTTTTTTTCCACCCTGACAGCAACATCGAAGGTGCATATTGCATAGGTTTTTGGCCACTCCTTTGTTTATTGGGCAGGTTATCATTCGAGGGCCAAGAGGAGCATGAGTGTTGAGGGCTGGTCAGTTGTATGGAAAGGGGTCAGTGGGATGCTTTGGTCGTCGTTCTTAGACAGCTTGGCTAGGGAGATGTTACTAGGTTACTAGGTTACTGTTAAGCCAGACGTAGTGGTAATTCATCTGGGCAGGAACGACATTGGGCAGACGCCGACGGTGGCCCTTATGTGTGCTATCCGTAATGATCTAGCACTGTCTTTTCAGTGGTGGCCCAATATCCATTGGATCTGGTTGAACATCATTCCCCAGGTAAGATGAAGATTTTCGTCAAACGGTGTCGCCATGGACAACATTCGGCGAAAAATCAACAGCTCTACTAAGACATTATTGATGGGCCATGGGGGCTCAGTTATCAATCACCCTGTCTTCCGTCATGACAAGGGACGCTTATACCGTAGTGATGGTGTGCACTTGTCGGATGAAGGCATGACGATGTTTGTAAAGGGGATTTTAGAAGGGATTAGAGGTGTGTGAGTGGATGTGGTGCTCCAAGCTGTTAGGAGACCGGGGTTTGGCGGAAAAAAGCAGGTTTATGCTGTAAGGTTATTTGGCACATTGCTTTTTCAGCTTTTAGATTATGGTTAGTTCTGGGCACATTGGTAATTATGAAGACCGTTGAATTTGCCGGTGTTTGTTCTTAGAGCTGTTGAATTTGGTCGGCTCTTTAAGAGGTCCATTTTCTAGCGGTCGGCCTTGTTGCGAATAGTTATGCAGTGCCTGGGGTTTATAATGTTCCGCCTTAGCTTTGGGGGAAATATGCTTTATGACATATTTGTTTGATGCATGTTTATGTACTATTTGTTGTTGTTAAGAGAAATGATGTACCTGCTGTTTCTTTGCCCTATCCGATGATAGGTCAATCAAAAACTATTATGATCCTTAAGATCCTAAATGACATAGTTGGTAACAAATTTACCATGATTATATTTAATAAAAATTAGTTTGTCCCACAAGTAGTTGTCTGTGTCTTTATTACATAGTTACATAGTTGATGAGGTTGAAAAAAGACAACAGTCCATCAAGTTCAACCTATTTTGGATCTCCTGCAATCCCTATCTTTATATTTGAAGTTAATCCATATGAAGAAACCTCCAAACTGTTGCCATCATAAAAAATAAATAAGTAAATAAATAAATTTCTCCCTGGCTCCACTACTGTCCTTTATTTAAATTAGCGATCCTGGTAACCCTGGATGTCCTTTTCTGCTAAAAATGTATCTAATCCTTTCTTAAACATATCAAGTGAATCTGCCATCACAACCTTTTCTGGCAGTGAATTCCACATCCTGACTGCCCTTACTGTGAAGAACCCTTTCCTTTGCTGGTTGTGAAACTTCTTTTCCTCTAACCTTAGTGGGTGCCCCCGTGTCCTGTGTACAGTCCTTGGGGTAAAAAGTTCCTTTGAAAGTTCTCTGTATTGACCCATGATGTATTTGTATATATTGATCATATCTCCTCTTAAACGCCTCTTTTCTAAAGTAAACATGTCTAAACTGGCTAGCCTTTCCTCATAGCTCAATGACTCCATACCCTTTATTAATTTTGTTGCCCTTCTCTGAACCCTTTCTAGTTCCAAAATGTCTTTTTTTATGGATTGCTGCCCAGAACTGAACTCCATATTGGAGAAGAGACCTTACCAAAGATTTATATAGTGGCAAAATTACACTGTCTTCCCTTGCATCTATGCCCCTTTTTATGCATGCTAATACTTTATTGGCCCTTGCAGCTGCTGCTTGACATTGAGCACTATTGCTAAGTCTATTGTCCACGAGCACTTACAAATCCTTCTCCATTAAAGATTCCCCTAAATTTTATGTATAGATTGCATGCTTGTTTTTGATCTCTATATGCATAATCTTACATTTGTCTATGTTAAACCTCATCTTCCATTTGGCCGCCCAATCCTCCAGTTTATTCAAGTCCCTCTGCAATGACGCTACATCTTGCTCAGATTCTATTACCTTACATAGTTTAGTGTCATCTGCAAAAATGGAAAACTCGCCCTCTAAACCATCACCAAGGTCATTAATAGATATATTAAAAAGGAGTGGTCCCAGCACAGAACCTTGAGGTACACCACTTAAAAGTTTTGACCAGTTGTTTGGGTAAGAGGTGGGTGCCCTGACATGGGGCCATGGAATCACATATGGGTAGTTTAAGAATAAGCATTACTCTGAGTAGAAAATGTAAAACGATGGCTATCAGTGTGGGTGGTAATAAAAAGTATTTACATTCACATGTTAATCATCTCTTTATCTGTGTAACTAACTAATTTGGATTTTAATATACAGTATATTATAACAATTATCCATGCACTCAATAGTGTGAAATCTGTAAACATTTTTGTAGAGACATTTACAGCTAGATTTAAAAGTGGTGATTTTGGCAGCGATTTTAATTCGCCAGCAATCGCCATGATATTTCAGCGATTTGGGTTTCCAAATCACCGGATTTACCAAGGGACATTTTTAACTGTCGATTTTTAATTGACAGTAAGTGTGTGGGTTTTTTAAGGATTATTATCTTTAGAAATGCCCCATTGTTTATATATATATATTACTTTTCTTTTAAATTTTAATAAACAATGAAATAAAAGCATTTATGGGCCCCTATTTATACCTTCTTATGGGACTCCTGTAAAAGGATATAAATAGGTGCCCATAAAGACAGGAGTCATTAGCCGGAGGGACACCGAAGAGAGAGGAGCACCAAACGCAGTCCAGCAAGGTGTCCCAAACATCGCCAACATGGATGTCAACTAAACTGTAAGTATTATTAATATTTTATTGATTTAAAGTAATGCCTTTTGGCAAAAACATTTACTTTGGGAAAATAAAATTCAGACCTAGCTTTTATTCAAGGAAAACATTGTGTAAGGTATTTTATGGATGGACTAATGTTTTTACATTCAATGAGGATAAAACCCAATTTATTATTTATTTAATGACCAGGCTACTGGTTATTCTTTGCAACGAGGATCAGGAGACATTTTATTATTTATATAATGAATGGGCCACTGCTTATTCTTTGCAATAAGGTTCGGGAGACATTTTGATTGCGGCGTCATGCAGTTAACCCTTTGCATGCTGCCGCTGATGGTATTATTAGGCACAGCATGCTGTGCAAAACATGAGCATACTGTGCCTTATAGTACTATATGAGGCAGCATGCTAAAGCTTCAGAGTATGCCACGCAAGGTAGTTTTACATTTTTAAGCTGTTTTATATTTTTATTAATAAATAAATGGTTTTAATTTTTTATAATACTTTAAGTATTAAAGTGGGTTTTTTTTTTCTAAAAAAGGTTTTCCATCTCTTTTTATTTGTCCAAGTCTTTGGACGACTTTGCAGAGATTTTACAAATTGTTATTTAATAAATACAGTGATTTGTGTGTTCTGCCTTTTCTAAATCACCATGGTGATTGTAAAATCAGTGATTTAGAAAGGGCAGCATTTTGGGCGAATTTCTGGCGATTTAATAATCGCTGGAAAATCACCAAATAAACAGTGATTTTTAACAAATTACCACGTAGTAAATCTAGTCCTTAGTGTGTTTTGTGTCATGTACTGTTAAATTTAAACTGTCTTGAGTTCTCACTGCAGTGCAAAAATGTTTCTTACAATAGACATGTTCTGTTTTCTATTATTTTCTAGTACAACTTGTCAGTCTGGGTAGCATGGTGGCTCAGTGATTATTGCTTATGGCCCTGATTCACACTTTGCGTACTTGTCTAAGATTACACATCGCCATTATACGCAAGAGTGATTCAAGGTTGGCTGCAGCTAACCACACCCACACACTTGTGCGTGTTTTTCTGTGTGTAAGTATGCCGTACGTAGAAATAGGAAAGTACTTAGTATATGGCCCTTGAATAGTGTGTGAATTTGGGGACTTATTTTTAGAACAGATTTATACAAACGTTTAAAAACGCAGACATTACTGTTTCACTTTACTAAATTGTTTAACTAGCATGCCTTTGGATTTCTTAATTATCAATTAATTGTTTGAAGAAGTGACAATAGAAGACTTACTGTGCCATCAGCAACCCCAAAAAAAAAAGAAAAAAATACATGCAAAATATTTAATCTCGGTAAAATGTTTTGCAGGCCATGATTGTTTCAAACAACTTTAGCACAACTATTGTTAAAATTTATCAATAAATTTTTTTTTTATACAACAAAATCAAAAAACATTTATGTTTACATTATCTATGTAACATAATTTACAATACAACAGAAATTATGTATACTGGTTTAAATACGTCAAACATACAAAACATTAATACAAGATTTATACCACGTTCAGATTACCAGCTGGGTGTAGAGCCAGGTAAATTGGTGGGGCTGTGAAAAAAGGACCGTTCAGATTTAGCTGAAAACACCGGCTTTTTTAATGAAAAAGCCGGCTTCTAAACTCAGTGTGAACAATCAAGCCGA
>WWET01005391.1:0-28595 GCA_011038615.1 Limnodynastes dumerilii | reverse complement strand
GATGTTACGCTGAGCGCTACAGCGCTCAGTGTAACATCGTAGCTCTGAATCAGGCCCTATGTTGCAACACAGCCAAATCATTAATATCTAAACATTGGAAGAATCCTCTAGCTTCTCCAAATGCTGCCATTTTAAATTAGATCTGGTATTTATCATCAATTGAATATATCACAGCCTTACTAGACTACAGAGTAAAATCCTTTCAAAGGACCTGGGAAGCATGGTACCATTTCTTTAATATCCCTATCCTAGATAGTTTATGAAAAATTGCCTTATAAGACTTTTGATTTGCCTTCCCAACCCTCCTACCCCCCTTCTCTCTCTCCCCTTTTTCTTCCAGAGCAGGTCTTTCTTCCTTTATTTTATGTCATGTCCTTTACCTTTCCCTTGGTATATATCTAATTTAAGAATGTTATATATAAGACCTACTCAAATAACAAGTTAAGCTTGTTTGTTTCCTTAAGTGTATATCCTGATTTTGGACTGCAGTTGTTTGCAAATGATGATTTTTAGTCTTTGTATACTTTGCTAAAAATGTCAATAAAGATAAAAAAAAACAAATAAATAAAACCTCCATCTTTTGTCTGCAGCATTGGATTGATGGGGCCCCTCTAAAGCTTGGGGCCCAGCACAACTGTCCCCCTTCTCCTGCCCTGTTGCCAGGCCAGACTCTGCTTTGCATACCTCTATATATATTGGCCCAGCTCTGCTCTACATTCCACTAATTAATACATACAAACTCTTTTCTACAGTACCTTAATTGTTTATCGCCAATATACTCTAATTGTCACCATAATATGCTATTTACTTCTATATCACACAATCCTTATTTATATCTTGCTCTTTTTCTACTATTTGCTGGCCATATTCTCCAAATCCAGGTTCTGGTGAGCTCTGTCTGCTGCAAACTAAGTTACAATTATTACCTCTTCCTATCTAACAACCTTAGCCTTCATACATTAATAGAAACATGGATCACTTACTCAGGAGCTGCCTTACACACTGCACTCTTCTATGGTGGACTCTACTTTACTCATGCCTCTGGTAGGAGAATCATAAAGCAAATAGATATATCAGGATCAGTCGCGCTGTCACACTGCAGCCAGACCAAAAGAAAAAAGAGGATCCTACTCCCTCTGTTACTAACTAAAATAAATGATAATGTAATCCCTTGATTAGACGCTGTGTGGCTACAAAGTTAATTAATTAATAAATAAATAAATAAATCAATCAATCATAATAAACAATTGCTAAAGAGCTGTGTTTAATAAACATTTAATATAAATTAGGTCATAAACATAACTTGATATACATGCACAAAAATATCAATCCTCCTTCAGCACCCAGCAAGCTGTTTTGACACATTTATTTGAACTAAATATTTAGTAATTAAAAAGAAAAATGGATCACTCGCTTTCCTTTATTGAGGTTCTTATGGGTTTTTCTGGGCTATAAGGGATGCAGCTGCCGGTCCAGATGGCCCTATTTCGAAGATGATGCAGCTGCCAGCTGAATGGCGGTTGTATCAAAGTTCGACACAATATAGAACCTATTTCCCCATTCCCAATAGCTACGGGCTGCGGCAGATAAGTTAGGGTTAGGCTTCAGCGGGTATAAGGTTAGGACTTAAGTGGAAGGTTAGGCTGTGTGGCATGGAAGGTTAGGGCTAATGAAGGTAGGGTTAGTTTAGGCTGCGGGAACAGAGGGTTAGAAAAGAGTTAGCTAAAAACACATATCTTTCGGCAGGTGACTTCACGACTCCATGAGTCACATCACTATTTACTTACCTCCCCCCGCCCTCCAGGAGTAACGTGAGCGTTGGGACGCTGGAGGACGCCCCCTCCAGCGTCCCAACGCCGCTACTATGGACGCCCGATCGTAGATCGGGCATGCGCATTAGAGCTATGGCCGCCGTACTAGCGATGGCAGCCGTAGCTCAGGATCAGGCCCTATGAGACCAGAAGGATCCGGAGGAATACCTCCTTAAAGTTAAGGACACCCCCCAGCAAGAGTCACTCGTACCCGGCGTGAAGCTGTAGATGGGAAAAGTCCTGTCACTGATGCAAGGTGGACGCAAGAAGCCCGCGATCCGTCCAGGATGGTAAGTACGGCAAGCGGTCGGGATGCTGCGGACGTCTGGAGTAGAGGAACTTGCTGTGGAGTCCAGTGGTTACCACTGACGCGTTTCGAGGGACAAAGCCTCTTTATCAAAGTGGTTTTGGTTTTTACACATGTGCAATATGGAGGGTTGAATGAATGTCAACATCAACAATCAATGTATCCAGCCACTTTTTAAAGATACAGTGCTCTTTTTATTATAAGAACTTTTTAATAAAAGACAGTGTTGCAATTTTTAGATGATTGTACACCTGACCTCTTTTATTTATTTATTTATTTATTAATTAACTTTGTAGCCACACAGCGCCTAATCAAGGAATTACATTATCATTTATTCTGGTAGGTGAATGTTTACCAGGGTGTAGAGTCTAACCAAAGCCTAGTGTTTACTGGAGCACCTGATGGTGAGGACAGGCTGGGCCGCAGGTCTCTGGCAGATCGCAGTTGCCAGTGGACACCTCCTATGAGTGCAGGTAAGACACAGAGACAGACAGAGAGAATACCCCAGTGATACAGGACCCCACAACAACAGACAGGCAGTGATACAGAGAGGGACTCACACTCACTCAATTCCACAAGAAACTAACTTAATCAAGCAGAGGCAAGGAACAGGGGTAGGTTAGGAACAGAGCAGACACAATGGGCAGAACCAGGAATGGGCACTCAATAATCAAAGAGGAAGCAAGTAAGGAGAAGAGATGAGAGTGGGAGAGAGTTAGAAGCACGAGGCAGCTAAAACCGGCAGGGCTGGCATGCCAGTCTATTTACAGGGAGGTTAGCCAATCAGTAGGCAGACACTGGACCAGCCTCCCTGACCTGATAGGATAGCGTCCAAGCTGCTTTGCAACAGCCAGGAGAAGTAACTAACAGCGCGCCACATTGTGAAAGGGAGAAAGCGTTCTGGCTGCCTGGCAGCCAGAACACCTGACAAGACTGACCAATGGGAGCCAGGCAGCCAGGAGAGGATGTGCGGTGGCCTCAAATTGCTAATATACATGTGGATGTGATAGCATGCCGGGGGAGACGTTCTGGAACCCAGGAGAAATTGGCACCAGTGGAATGTGGAGCAGGTAAGATCTTTACATGCTGGACCTGTGGCATGTAACAGCCTCCAGACCCGGAGACAAATGGGGAAGTTGGGTTGGAATACTTATTTTCCCAAAATACACATTTACAGTTTGACCTAATGACCCTTCATTCTTTGAAGTACTGTTGGCTTTTTCAGCTCTCTTTCTACATGTGGCTGTATTTATCACCTCCTGAATATATCTTACTAAGAATTTCTTTCTTATCTTCTAAAATATCAACCATTATATCACGTTCATTAAGCTCGATTTTTGCAAAATCACGTGATTTGGAGCTAAAAAATCACCAAAGTGGATTCATTAAGCTCCAAATCACACGATTTTAGTGTGATTTGGAATCGGGGGTGTTAAAATCGCGGTCCCGATTTTTTTTCATTATAAGCATACAAAGTTTGTAATTCATTAAAGACGATTTCACTGAATCGCGGTGAAATCGTCTTTAAATCACAAAAAATAAAATCGCAGCCAGAGAGGTGCGATTTCATTTTTTGAGCCGATCGCGACCACCAAAAACACATGTCCGTATAACAGACATGTGTTTTTGTGTGTGTAAAAACCTAAGTGCTGCATGGCTGCAAACTGTAGCCATGCTGAACTGATTGAACTACAAGGATCAGCAAAGGTGAGCCTTGTAATTCTATCAAGACAACATGGTTACAGTTGTAATCATGCAGCGCCTTTGCTGATCCTTGTAGTTCCATCAGTACAGCATGGCTACAGCTTGCAGCCATGCAGCACTGAGGTTTGTTTCAATGTCAGGCGATTTGCCGCGATTAGTTAAAGGGCTAATCGCGGTGGTTTTCTATTGAAAATAACCGCGATTAAACCCTTTAAACATCGCGGAGCATCGTCTGTTTTTGAAACAAACGGAGTATTTGAATTTGAAACATTTAAAAAAAAAATTGTGCCAAAATCGCCGCGATGGGCCGCGATGTAAAATCCCATTAAAAAATCATCTTTAATGAATGAGGCCCTTAGTGTGTGAACTACTTTTAAGTTCTTTCCCTCTCTTGAACTATACAAAACTTCATCAATGCTAGTATCGCTTCAACACAATTTCAAATTCTTGTGGCACCCTTAGAAGATTTGTTATCTCAGAGTTTATCTCACGAAAAATTACTCCCATCTGTTCCAAGCTAACTACCCCTCAATATTTAAATTTTATTAAACAGGATCTCTCAGTCTGGCAGACCTTATTTGTCTCTTGATTTGGTCGTATTAATGACTTCCAAGGTTATTAAACCTTTTTCAAACACTGCTTGTAAAAGTCCTAATGTCTTACTTGGTGACTTTGCAATCCATGTGTGGGCAGTTCATATGACAGAATAGGAAACCCAGACTGAGCCATACTTTCCTGGCAAAATCTAGGTTAAATGGGGGCGTGGGTTTACCAATTTTTTCTAACTATTACTACGTAACCCAATTGAGTCACATCCTTTCCTGGCATACATCAACAGGCCGTAAGAAGTGGGTAGACTTAGAAAACCTTATAACAGAAGAACAGCCAGTTCACTACCTCCCTTGGCTTCCCAAATATCTGCGCCCTCTCTCAGTATACACCACTCCCACGGTTAAGTTTTCCTTGTACATTTGGGACTTTTTAAATCGTAAATTGAAACTAGCACCTTTCCCCTCTCCTCTTTCCCCATCATGGAGACACCCTGAGTTTCCTCTGGGATGCTTGTCTACCTACGGCCGGACCTGGAAGCGAACTGGGCTCAATCGTTGCACTCACATAGTTGGAGAGTTTGCTCCAAATTCTTTTCCTGAATTTTTGCAAAAAATATGGGTTCCCACCCTCACTTGAGTTTGTGTTTATTCAAATTAAAAGTTTAATCCATTCTCAAAACAAGGCATCTAGGGTTCGCAAACCCACTGTGTTTAAGCGTAGTTGCTTCTACAATGCAGATAATAGAGGGATAATCTCTATGTTATACTCCAATGTGGTGTCCCCCTCATCCCCCCCCATGGAATCCTTTGAGCTGGCTTGGGAACGTGGAGGAGGTAAGCGAGGAGGGTTGGTCAACTATTCGACATAACATAGCAAAGGTATCTATAAACACATCTACTTGGGAAAATGCCTTTAAGGTTTACACCAGATGGTACTTATCGCCATCAAAGGTTAACCACTTATTCCCCCAATCTTCAGATCTATGTTGGAGGCAATGTGGTTTTAGAGGATTATATCTTCATATTTGGTGGGATTGCCCCCAAATAAAGCGCCTGTGGTCAGAAATCCGCACACTAGCATCTAACATACTCAATTCTAACATAGCGGAAGACCCCTTGATATTTCTTCTATGTAAACACCCGGGGCCTGATCCAGCGCTACGAAAAATTCGCACGACGGGCGAATGCGAAAATACGCTCGTCGTATCAACCTACACGCCCCTAGCACTCCCATAGTAAAGTCCCTGCTTACGGCGGCTATACCCTACACTGGGTACGACCGTCGGCCGTACGAAAATTCGCAGAGAATACGCTGAGAAAATACGCTTAGCACGCCCATACTGTACAATTTAAATGGCTACCCCCGCCTCCCAGTAGTAAAACGGGCGCCCAGCCGACCATCGTAAAAAAAATACGCCCAGCGAGCGAAAAATACGCTAACGATACGCCCGCTATTCGCTCATGACGCTCAGGCGACCGGAAGCTGTCATACTGGGCATGAGCATTGCGAATTTTTTGCCGAAAATTCGCATACGATGAGCGTACGCTCGCTTGCGAGCGTTGCTCTGGATCAGGCCCAATGAGAGTGTTTTCCACTCTTTGCAAATGGAAAATGTATGCATTTCAAGAGTGTGGAAGTGCATGCAGCAGCCTGGAAGTCTTTCTGATGATGGGTCGGAACGGGTCACTTACACTAATGTTAACAATAAAATGTTAAACACATATACATAGAGAATCTGACACCTAATAGATTATATAGCCATAGGCTAAGGGATGATATACTTGGCAGGAAAATCAATAGTCCATAGGTGATAATGAAAAAAGGAATCTGAGCTCAGATATTAATTAGAATTAGTAGTAAGGAACATTCCAATAATTAAAATATCACAAAAAGTATATATTGCACTGTCTGGATCTTATAAGATAAAAAACAGTCCATTGAACTGCACCACTCAGACACTTGTACTGTAAATTTCACAGGGACAGTATCTTGAACAAGCTGTTGTAAATTCCGTTGTACCGTTGGGCTACACAGCTACTTATTCAAAATGGTCAAATATAGTGTCTGTGCCCACTTTGCCACCCTATTTCATGCCCAGAACAATGTCGGGCAATGAAAAATAATTGTTGGTCAAGTGCAGGTGACCACCCTCTGTTGATTCCAAGTGTAAAATTTATTGCCCAAAACCATTTAACCCTTGCAATACTGCAGCTACTTATTCAAAATGATCAAATATAGTGTCTGTGCCCACTTTGCCACCCTATTTCATGCCCAGAACGATGTCGGGCAATGCAAAATAATTGTTGAAAGCACACAATAACCTTGCGCTTAAATCACCAATACACTAGGCGGCAAAAGCTAAACGGAAGGCATATGATACAAAATAGTAAATAAAAATACAAATTTAATATTTCAGATATACATAGAAAGATAAATAAAAATAAAGAAAAACACTTAGTAAAATATAGGCGTATGTAGCAACCTGTAACATTTAGTTAGTATATATCTCTCAATAAGCCATATAGCAATGGAGTGATGAATAAACTTCAACAGTTCAGACGAAAGACATCAGTTAAGTCCTTTCTGTAAGGTTATCAGATAAATATTCAGGAACCAAGGTAACCAAGAAAGCTGGATAGGACTTCATTAATTAGCACTAAACAACCCAATCCCACCACCTCTGTTACTTTAGATAAAATAAAAGATCCTAAAGAAGATATCCTATTTGTAACTAAATATAATTCAAAGTCACAAAAAATTAAAAAGATCATTCAATCTAATTATAACATACTTAAATACGATAATATTCTCAAAAACATTCTACCAGACCAACCAAGAATTATTTTCAAAAAGAACAAATCCCTAAAGGATGTACTTGCTCCCAGCAACCTTCCAACCACTAGTCCTCTAGGGACCATCGGGAACACATGGTTACCTTCCAGGCCTAATGGTTGTTATAGATGTAACAAAGCCATTTGTTTAATATGTGGCTATATTGTAAATAAATGCACCAATATAGTGTCGAAAACAAATGGGAATGTATTTCACATTAATCAATTTATTAATTGCGAATCCTCCTTTGTTGTGTATGTCCTTCAGTGTGCGTGTGGCCTACAATATGTGGGAAGAACCACACGCACACTGAAGGAAAGATTCAGATAGCACAGACAGAACATCCTGAAAAGATATATGAAACATAGTGTCTCTAAACATCTGTCCGACTCATTTAGTTGCTCCTTGGATAGCATACAGCTATTTGGAGTGGAAAAATAGAGAATACCCAACGAGGGGGAGATCGTTTCAAAAAACTATGTCTCAAAGAAACCGAATGGATTTTTAGACTCCAAACCTTAACTCCTGATGGCCTTAATGAGGCTCTTGAGTTTGCCGAATGAGTCTGTCTGCGTTCTGTGTGTCTAATTACATTAGGGGTCTATACTATTCTATTAATAATTATGTAGTGTAAATGTTTTCTCTATCTTGATCTAATAACGACTACAGATGTTCCTAATATTCTAATCTATGTCTGGCTATATACTCTCCACAAATAGCTGTACAATATTACAATATCCAACATTGGGATGCTACCCTGTACTGGTATAATTAACAGGAGTATGGTATTTATCTCTGTCTTTTTCTCTCCTCTTTTTCCCATATGCATCCTTTTTTTCTCATATTCATTTCCTTTTGTAAGATGTTTTGGTGTTTTAAATAATTGTTAGCTACATTCTAACATATGTATTTGAGATGTGAGCTTTTTTGAGAAATTAAGTTGAGTAGTGAGTCCGCGACATATTCGCCTTATTCGTATTTGGGTTATGATGCGAACCCCTACTCCCTTACCACTTCATTGGTTTGTTATTCTATAATTAATCCTCTGTTTAGGTATATAAACTCATTATCGATCTAATACTTTTTAGATGTCTTCCAACAAACCATTTTCTTCACATAATTATATTATGTCTAGATTGGTGGTCATTATTACTATTATTCTCAATAAAATTATAATATATATCAAAATATGTATACCATCTCCTAAAAATGTGACTTGCATGAGTTAATAGATATAAATTATGAATCATAACCTATTTAAATTATGGTCAGAAAATAAATGATACAAGACAATACCCTGGTACCACTTTCACTTTTATTCATTTTCCTTTTTTATAAATCATATTGGGTACATATTTATCCAGGCTTCTCTGTTTGTTATTATCACATTATTAAATAAATTGATACATTTAAATTGATTTGATTAACAAAAAATATATCTTATAAGATCTAAGTATTCTTAGAATTTACATTGTGGGCATATGATCAAGTCTTGTCTTTTGCAATTATGTTTTTATATATATCCATTCTTTTGTTGTATTGTTACTATATATTCTGCAATGAAGCAGTTTCATTCTGAAATGTACACATGTACTTCCTGGGCAGAGTTAACTAATGTGGCTGCATTGCGTGTCAGCTGTCTCTAGCCCACCCGTTCGAGTCTCCACGTCCATCTGGGGATCTTTCCTGCGGGCCGGCCATTATTACCATCTATGACTGCTTTTGCTAACTGACTTCTCGCAGAAATTAACAGCCACACTAAAGTTTTTTCAAAATACTCTGTCTGGATGAGAGTCATTATCTATTATTACATCACTCAACCTAATATTTGCTGGTGTCATTACAAGACTGTGTGTGATTTTAAAGAGGCGTTCTAATGCAACACTGTATCTATCAATCAACCTCATTGTTACCATCCTGAATATTTACCTAATAACCTTACAGAAAGGACTTAACTGATGTCTTTCGTCTGAACTGTTGAAGTTTATTCATCACTCCATTGCTATATGGCTTATTGAGAGATATATACTAATTTAGTGTTACAGGTTGCTACATACGCCTATATTTTACTAAGTGTTTATCTTCATTTTTATTTATTTTTCTATGTGTATCTGAAATATTAAATTTGTATTTTTATTGACTATTTTGTATCATATGCCTTCCGTTTAGCTTTTGCAGCCTAGTGTATTGGTGATTTAAGCGCAAGGTTATTGTGTGCTTTTTACATTTCTTTTTGTTGGGGTGTCACCACCCACTACCTGTGATTATCCCAATTACCTTAGTTGCATATACCTTATTTCTACATTAGATCTTGTGTTTTAGACTACAACTTGCCAATTGTACTCTATACATACTAATCTTTATAGTACATTTCCATTCATTAATAGGTATTCTTTTCCCATATTAGCAATTGTCTAATCTCTAGCGCTCATCATTGTTTTCTCATTCTTGGAAAAGACATCAGCAAAGTCCAAATATTGGGGTGGAATAGGCAAGACTTCAGAGGAAATAGTACGTACCGGGGTTAAAAGACAGGAAGCACAAGAATCTCTCCAGCGAGTAAATTCGCCCTTCTGCCAATCGATTTCAGGGTTGTGTTTAGACAGCCAAGGATGACCCAGTACAACTTCAGCAGCGCGTGAAGAGATGATAAAAAACTGTATAATCTCAGAATGACAGGCTCCCACCATGAGCTGCAGAGGTTCAGTGATGAAAGAGATTTGACAGTCCGGAAGAGGTTGAGCTTTCAGACCACAGGTGGTAATTGGAGTAGAAAGGGATAGGATACTGATACCCCACTTGCTAGCAGAATTGGAGTCAAGAAAGTTACCAGCTGCACCACTGTCAATGAATGCTTGCACTTCCTTGGATGTACCGTTAAACTTGAGAAGGACGGGAAGTAATAGTGAATTACAGGAGGAGAAGAGACTGGCATCCAGATGAATCTCCTCACTCTTCATCTGGATTGGTCGTTTCCCGACTGTTTAACCTTCTTGGGGCAATTATCAGCCATGTGGGCCTTGCCCCCACAGTACAAGCAAAGACCCAGCAAGCGACGGCGGTCTTTCTCCTGTCTGGAAAGCAGGTAGGAACCGATCTGCATAGGCTCTTCTTCCAGTGAAGAAGAAGAAAAGACTTGAGGTGGAGAGGTAGAGCGAGACTCCTCTCTAACTTCCTTTCCTTGAACCTCCGGTCAATCTTGATAGATAATCTCATCAGGTCTTCCAAGGACTCAGGGGTTGGGTATTCCACCAAAGAGTCCTTGATGTACTTACGCATGCGCAGTAGCTATTATCGGTAAATTACGGATGTATGTACAATACGTCCGGGGGTGTGAATCTGGGCCTTAATTTGTAATGCAACTTTACTAACTTTATTTTAGAAAGTTTGGTAAACATCTGTGAATTAATTGATCTTGTAATAAATGGTAAGCTTATTCATTCTCATTGAAGACATCCTCTTTTATGGTTCTATAAATGTGCAATGAATAAAGAATTATGAATTTAAGTTTAGATGAGCTTTTAACTTTTAAATAGTTGTTACAGAATTGTATCCAGAATTAGAAAATGTGGGTGTTTTTGTACATAGAATCCATTTCTGTGGGGCCAATATGTCACATTATAAGTAGGGTCTTTGGTACAGATGTCCGTATGTGCAAAAGATATGGTCACTCCAAGTGGAACAATGTTATTTGTTCATTTTGTCAGGCATTACCTTTGAACTGGAAGTGTTTTGTATGTGGCTCTAGTTTCCTGTTACATTACTACTATTACAGTAGCTTGTGTGTGTCCTCATTGCATACATCATTAACAATAATGTATTTTTTGTGGATTTTGAGTTTGCTCATATCTCTTCCTTTATATTGACCTACATGTTTATTCTAACATGTATATGAAACCTGTGGTGTTTCATGTCTCTAAAGGTTATTGTTTTTTTAAATAATAGCTGCTTGATTAGTGTGGTACTGATGTCATTGTTTTTCAGCCTTGACATGTGCTTTAATAGCAGAAGTTGAGGTCACTAAATATAGAATGATTTTTGCAAGTATATCTGAGTCTCCATCCCTGCCAGAAAAATTCATTTTTTATAGCATTTGATATTTAGCAAGGACAACATTGCACTTATACTTATTTCACAGTAAACTGAACTGCAGAATCTGCAAACAGAAAGCATTTATATAGCAACATCAAAGAGATCAAATGAACATTTTGTAGAATTAATTTATGCCACAGTGAAGGTGACCTTAACACACAGCTCTGAATATGGATCAAGTTTCAGGATTATTGATATCAGCAGGTACATATTTCTTCAGTTACATGCTATGTCTGACCCATGGTATATGCTGCTGCTTATGCAACTAGCTGCTTCAGTTTTGGGATCATTTAACACAATGCATTGTCAATTTTGAGAGTTGTTTCCTAAGTTTAAAAAGTGACTTCCATTCTATTACATTTTATTAAGAGAGACATTTTGCATAAATCATTCTACATCTTTTTTTACATTAAAATTCATCTTAATACATTATATAGGTGGAACCATTCATGTATTTACTATATATTAGAACTAAATTCATAAGTATGTTTTTTTCATCTACTCAAAGAATAGTAGCATGTTAGCAGGGATCCATGGTACATTTATTCTGCTTAAGCTGATTAGTGATCATAAATTACTTACAGCAAAAATCAGGGTGAGGATCCACAAGTCTCAGTCTTTGATAGTTTATTCTCATCACACTGCAAAAGAGAGACTTGCAAGGGCATTTGAAGAGGTACAGATAGAATAGAAATAAACTTGCCCCCTCCCCTCATGAATTGCATGATCGCCAGGCTGCATAGTTTGATATAAAATCTGTTTTGCAGTCATCCGGTTTGTTTCAATGCACCCCTCCCCTCTTCCTACTGGTGCACTTACACAACAGTCATTATGCCAAAAATCTGCTGTCTCTCCTTCTTACTGGCAGGTTTAAATAACACCTTTGGGGTCAGACCTTTAGGCCACTTTCCCAGTTGCTACAGGGGTCCCCCTTGCCTCCTCTCTGCCTGGTGTCTATGGAGACTTGCAGCAGGGCCATAAAGGTAATTACTCCCAGTCTGGTCATAAGGTTTTTTCATTCTACATTTTTTTCTTAATTGTATTTTCATATTTTTTTATGAGGTTGATGGTTTATTTCGATATAGTTCCCTTCTGCAACTAGAAAGACACACAAAGACACCCAGAACTGGTATCCTTTTGAGCAATAAAATTGTCCTTTATTCTATATGAGTTCAGTTGATTTAGTATGTGTACATCTTAACTAAATGTCAGTTTATTGGATTGACATTTGAAAGTTGTCTATGACCTTGTTGTCAGTTGCACTAACGCTTTTCATGGTAAGTTTAAGACTTTATTATTCTGTCAGGTTTTCATAAAAAAAAATGTCCTTGAAGTCAAGAAATGATGCTAAGAGTAAGTAAAGAGTTTGCTCTTAAATATTTATATCATACACATGTGATTGAGACATTAAAATACAACCATGCAAAAAGCAGTCGCCCATAAAAAAAAAATTGAGAAAGAAAAAAGAAACTCAAGACATGATTAAAGATTTAAAAAGGTACTAAGAATCAGGTGTATAATGAAAGAAAAAATTGCAGATTAGTCAAAAGACATTGAATTTATAATTTTGTACATGTGAAGTTAAATGTCTCCTATTTTTTTATATTGAATTGTGTGTGTATAACAATTTTTTTTTAAATACAACAAAATATATTTATTTTAAGTTTTTTAATGGCTTGTTTTTGAATTTATATTCTAATCTATACCCGCATTAATGTTATATTATTGTATGTAAACTATGTTAGACTGTGCTGAACATGTAAGATGCATGACAAATGGCCTTGGAAATCCAAAAAAGGCATGTGAGAAATGAATGAAACATTTCAGATGGTGTTTACAGCAACTTGAATTCCAGCTGAATGAAGCCGCATATGGCTTTGCTCCCTTTAGTAATAACACATAAATAAAATTAGTACACAACTTGTATATGTGAATCATCTGATACATCTAATGAAAGAGGTTATACATTAATAATAAACAAAATGTGTTAAATGTATCACATAGACATCACATACTGTATAAAGTACTATATATATACACCTCAAAAAGAGACTTTTTTGAGAGGTCGAGAATGTTTAATTGCAATAAAAAAGAGTTTTAAAATCACATGTAGAATATATTTACTATTGAAAGTGACTTTTGGAATTGCTCAAATTGTCAATGTCTAATGACAATTATTTAAATGAAATGGTAAGATGGATTTTAAGAAACAATATATGTAGAAGTTCATTCATCTGGGTGCAGTCAGGGGCGCCAAGAGGGGGCGGGGGAGTAAGTACTTAATAGCAAGGGCAAGCAAGGGGGGTTACACAGAGGATCAATATCTTTTTATTATATTCATATTTTTTCCTCTTTCATATTTTATTTGGTGTGCTTCCACTGCTTGGGTTGCTATGCCAACTCCTTGTATGGAAGGTTTGTGAGGTCAGACCATACTGACTTGCACTGCTTGTTCAACTCCGTGTTTCTCTGCACTGTTTACGAAGGCCTTGAAAATAATTTATTTCCAGGAAAACATGTTTGTGTTGCAGAGATGAACCTGCTGCATTCTGGCCTGTGTGCATGTAGCATACAAAGCCTGTGTCTCACAGTTCTACTGTCAGGTTTTTTTTGTGTAAATGTGCTCTACCTACCATGTTTTGTCACATGTTTAAAAGTCAAGCATTGTCTTCTACTTGCTGTAAGCCAGGCTCCTGTTTACACCCCCTGTAGCTTTCTGATATTTCTACCCCTTTGTTCATTGATGAGGAAGCTACCTATGAATTGTCATATAGCCATCTCCAGGTATTATGTCATAACTCACCTCAGTCACTGGTCCAGTAGATTAAACCTGCTTGGTATTAGCTCAGTAAAAACATTATTTTCATTATTTGCTAGAACAGTTTTTTCTTAGTCTGTCCACCATATATAGGTTGTTATTCTAGTGAAGGAACCTTTTAAGCATGGTTGCCTACTTTTGAAAAATCATTTAAAGGAGAAAAGTAAAAAGCATAAGGGCGGTCGCTGCATTGCTGGGGGCGGTCCCTGTGTCGCAGAGGGCGTGGTTCCTGCGTCGCCGGGGATGGTCCCTGCATCGCTGGGGGTGGTCCCTGCAGTGCCAGAGTTTGTGTATGGGTGTCCTGCAAAGTATCCAGCCCCCCCCTCAGTATCTCCCATCATGTGCCTCCAACCCCCCTCAGTATTCCCCATCATGTGCCTGCCTCTCTCCTTTTTACTTACCTTTGTGTGCTGCTTTCCTTCCTCCTCCGCAGTGCTCTTCTGACTACCCCCCTCACATACTATAATTACACATTACCCCCCCTCACATACTATAATTACACATTACCCACCGCTGCGTCCAGGCACTGTGTATGTATTGTCATAGAAACACATACACAGTGCCCGGGTGCAGCGGTCCGGGCACTGTGTATGTGACAATTCAGTGTCCGGAAATAATACTATGTATTGTCTCCGGGAGAAAAGGGTCCTCTCCTGAGAGTCCGGGAGAGTTGGCAACCATGCTTTTAAGTAATAATTTTGCTTTGTGTTATGTATGTATAATCATATTTCCTTTGTAATATCCCCCCCATAAAATGGTGATGCATTGAAAATATGGATAGAGCAAAAGGGGGGAGCAAATGCTGCCCCCCCCAAAAAAAAAGTTCCATCATACTATATGTGGCAATTTATTTCTATTTGCAAAAATTATAAAACAATGGGCCTGATTCAGACTTAAGAAAGTTCTTAAAATAAGAACTTAAAGTCACTCCTGGGCTAAACCATGTTGATTGCAGGGGGAGTCATATTTCATCTGTTGCAAACAGTACTAGTTGAGAGGTGATATTTCCCAGCCCAAGTCTAAATAACAGTGTAATACTAAAGCTGGTCAGTATCTGTCTTTAGTAAGCAATTCAAAGATGTATTCCTGCATGCAAAGAATACAATTAACTTGACTCCCCCTGAAAACAATATGGTTTTGTCCAGGAGTGACTTTAAGTTCTTATTTTAAGAACTTTCTCAAGTCTGAACCAGGCCCTTTAAATGTGCAGCCACTACTATTCACCTAACACAGCAATATTTTTGGTTTTCTTTTTCATTATTTATTTTTAATATATTGAATGTTTTATTGTTATGTTTTATATTGGTTTTAATTGTGGAGCAATGTAATAAGAACTATAAACAAGAGAAATCCTAATTTAATTTAACCTCTAACCTTTGGAAGACCAGAAAACGCTTTAAATAGCCATCCGACATCCGACATCCATACCCCTCATTCCAGTAATTCGAAACGTGTCGGCGGAAGTCTGTTGTGCAGTCTGTTTAGTGTTCTGTGTCCCTTCACCTCCTTTCTCTGCTATTTTCCCGGGAGCCTTACCATCACCATCCGCCACCGGATTTGTGCTGTAACATCTAGGTACGCACCGCTGTCACTGCATTTACTGTTATTATTTGTATATTTATTGTTATTGCCCCACTTTCTATTTTATGTTTCCACATCATGAATAAATTTTTCTTGAACCCATATTGATCCTTGGTTTTTCATCTCTCTGTTCCTAACCCACCCCCACCCCTACTGGATATATGATGAGGGATACTGGGGTACTGGACATATGATGAGGGATAATGGGGGAACTGGATATATGATGAGGGATACTGGGGTACTGGACATATGATGAGGGATAATGGGGGAACTGGATATATGATGAGGGATACTGGGGTACTGGACATATGATGAGGGATAATGGGGGAACTGGATATATGATGAGGGATACTGGGGTACTGGACATATGATGAGGGATAATGGGGGAACTGGATATATGATGAGGGATACTGGGGTACTGGACATATGATGAGGGATAATGGGGGAACTGGATATATGATGAGGGATACTGGGGTACTGGACATATGATGAGGGATAATGGGGGAACTGGATATATGATGAGGGATACTGGGGTACTGGACATATGATGAGGGATAATGGGGGAACTGGATATATGATGAGGGATACTGGGGTACTGGACATATGATGAGGGATAATGGGGGAACTGGATATATGATGAGGGATACTGGGGTACTGGACATATGATGAGGGATAATGGGGGAACTGGATATATGATGAGGGATACTGGGGTACTGGACATATGATGAGGGATAATGGGGGAACTGGATATATGATGAGGGATACTGGGGTACTGGACATATGATGAGGGATAATGGGGGAACTGGATATATGATGAGGGATACTGGGGTACTGGACATATGATGAGGGATAATGGGGGAACTGGATATATGATGAGGGATACTGGGGTACTGGACATATGATGAGGGATAATGGGGGAACTGGATATATGATGAGGGATACTGGGGTACTGGACATATGATGAGGGATAATGGGGGAACTGGATATATGATGAGGGATACTGGGGTACTGGACATATGATGAGGGATAATGGGGGAACTGGATATATGATGAGGGATACTGGGGTACTGGACATATGATGAGGGATAATGGGGGAACTGGATATATGATGAGGGATACTGGGGTACTGGACATATGATGAGGGATAATGGGGGAACTGGATATATGATGAGGGATACTGGGGTACTGGACATATGATGAGGGATAATGGGGGAACTGGATATATGATGAGGGATACTGGGGTACTGGACATATGATGAGGGATAATGGGGGAACTGGATATATGATGAGGGATACTGGGGTACTGGACATATGATGAGGGATAATGGGGGAACTGGATATATGATGAGGGATACTGGGGTACTGGACATATGATGAGGGATAATGGGGGAACTGGATATATGATGAGGGATACTGGGGTACTGGACATATGATGAGGGATAATGGGGGAACTGGATATATGATGAGGGATACTGGGGTACTGGACATATGATGAGGGATAATGGGGGAACTGGATATATGATGAGGGATACTGGGGTACTGGACATATGATGAGGGATAATGGGGGAACTGGATATATGATGAGGGATACTGGGGTACTGGACATATGATGAGGGATAATGGGGGAACTGGATATATGATGAGGGATACTGGGGTACTGGACATATGATGAGGGATAATGGGGGAACTGGATATATGATGAGGGAAACTGGGGTACTGGACATATGATGAGGGATGCTGGGGGGCTGGATATATTATGAGGGATACTGGGGGAACTGGACACACGATGAGGGATACTGGGGGCACCAGCCTGTCACTCGTCTGTCTTCTGTGGACCTGATCATACAGGATTTTTGAGGTGCGCTGCGCTCCACTGGCACTACGGTAGTGCACCTCAAACAGCCTCTAGGTGGGGGGGCCCAAGCTGACCTTTTGCACCTGGGCCCATGAACCTTTAGCTACGCCCCTGGAAGCAGGGACTGATGTGAATGTCTAATGTCCTGTGTAAAGCACTCCAGACAATTTGTGGTGCTATATAAATAAGCAATGATAATAAATCATTTATAAATGTCTGATTCCATTGTTGTTTGTGTATTAATAGTGCATTAAAATATTCATAATAGTAAAAGTACCTTTATGGTGCTAAAGAAAAAATATTACATTGTTTTAATGCAAACTATAAAAAAGGTATGCTAATTTACTAAATACATTTTGATTATTGGTATATTATTTTATAATTATCGCATGAGAACTGTAAATAAATGCTATAATTAATATTCATGTCATTACACCTAAAAGGATTTATTTATTAATTAATTAACTAACAAGTTTGTATATAATGCAATAAGATTACGTAGCGCTTTACAAATTTACTAATCGGTATAAACAAGACTGGGTAATAACAGACAGACTGGTTGGGTAAGAGGGCCCTGCACACAAGCTTACATTTCATAGGACAGTGGGTTTGATACATAAGGGTAAGAGCTTTGTATCACACAATGGACCAGCCAGGTTTTATGGTAAGAGTGATCAGTGCTCTGTATGATCCAGTCACACAGAAGTGTTAGTAACAGAGGTGAGGTAATTTTAGAATAGAGAGAGAGACTGTTTGTGTTAATAATGTAATAGAAAGGCAAAGTGGTTGTTAATATGGTAAATTAAGCTTAGGAAGGTTGAAGAATCTGATAAGCTTGTCTGAAAAGGTGGGTTTTAAGGGAACACTTGAAAGTTTGGAGGGTAGAAGATAGTCTTAATGGGCGAGGAAGGTTATTCCAGATAGTGGGTGCAGCCCGGGTGAAGTCCTGCAGCCGGGAATCAGAGCATTTATGAATTGTAGAAGACAGTTGTAAATCTTGTGATGATCTGAGAGAACGAGCTGGGTTGTATCTTGAGACAAGTGAGGATATGTATTCAGGTGCAGTGTTGATTATGACTTTATATGTTAGTAAGAGGATTTTGTATTTTATTCTGTAGTATACAGGCAGCCACTGTAGAGATTGACAGAGTGGACTAGATGTGCTATATGCTAGATGAACGTTTTTCAAGGAAAATCAGTCTTGCTGCTGCATACAATATAGACTATAGAGGGGTAATTTTATATTGTGGGAGTCTAATTAGTTAGTGCATTAATAAGTTAGTGCATTAATAAGAGTTTTAGCAGTGTTTTGTGAGAGATACTTTTGTATTCTGGAAATGTTCTTAGGTATATATAACAGGATTTAGAAACAGACTGAATGTGGGGCACAAAGGACAGTTCAAATTCAAGTGTAACACCTAGACAACGAGCTTGATGAGTAGGGAATATTTCAGTGTTGTCAACAGAAATGGAGAGACCGGTGGGAAGCTTTGTTGGCGGGAGGAAATATTAATAACTTTGTTTTTGAAAAAATATATTTGAGTTGGTGGGAGGACATCCAGGATGAAATTGCAGAAAGTCATTCAGTTATCCAGGCTAGCACAGTAGGTGATAGATTAGGGGTGTATAGGTAGATTTGTGTATCATCTTCATAGAGATGACACTGAAAACAAAATTACTATTAGTTGTCCAAGGGAAGAGGTGTAGATAGAAAAGAGCAATGGACCCAAGACTGAGCCTTGAAGTACTCTAACAGATAGTTGAAAGGCAGGAGAGGTAGATCCAAATAAGCAAACACTGAATGAGAGATTAAAGAGATAGGATGTAAACCATGAAAAGGCTATGTCCTGATTGTATCATTTGTATAAGGAGAGAGGTCAACAGCGTCAAAAGTGGCATAAAGATCCATGAGAATTAAAAGAGAGTAGTGACCTTTAGATTTAGCAGTGATTAAATCATTGACCACCTTGGTCAGTGCAGTTTCAGTGGAGTGTTGAGAACGAATGCCTGACTGAAGAGGATCTCGAAGAGTTTGTAAGGAAAGTTAGGGAGTGAGTAGTGAGTGAGTAAATGGGTAGAGATAAAGGTGAGAAGAGGTGGTAGCGCTTATAACCTGCCTATTTTCTTCCACACCTGGAGGGTCCAAAAATAAAAATATAGCTAAAAAGGTTTGTGGTGGGGGAAAAAGGTGCTAGTTCACCATAAAAGTGATTTTTAGCACCAATTTAATTAAATTCAATTCTATTCAGCATTATTGTCCTCAGATTCAATAGAGAATATTTAGCTGTAAGCCGCTCAAAAAGATGGAGAGTAAAATAAAGATAAAAATGTTTAATTAGTAACATTAAAATCCTTATTAATAAATAAATCACAGTATTATCATAAATAGGATGCAATAAAAAAATTATTAAATACCAATAAATTGCACAGTAGTTCAGAGTGAAATTAAATGCAATATACTGAAAAACAATTCTCGTACCCAGAAAGAGCTAGTGGTGCGCAGGGAGCTAAAATGGCCCAGGCAATAGCTAGATGTGGTAAAGTTCTGGACAACCTGAAACTAAGGGCCTCATTTACAAAGGTAATTTTTTGGCAGCCATCCATTTATGAATCGCCAGCCATCGCCACATTTTTGTTGGGATTTTTTTTTTTATTGCGCTGTTGGCTGGCGATTTATAATTGCCATCAATAGGCAGCGATTTTTCCATGGAGAAATCGCTGCTATTTTCTGTACTAAATCATAAAAAAAATTGTTGTCGATCATGTCCACTTTGTGAATTTTTTTTTTCTTTAAATCAATTATTTTTGGAGCAATGTCTATCACATCATAACCCTTAGCATGTAGGTGCTGATAGTACTAGAAGGCAGAGCATAGCCATGTTTTTCTGGCCATGCTGTGCCTTCTAGTACTATAAGCATCAGTATGGTAAGGGTTAATATCATGCTGCGCTATGACCAATATCAAAAAAGTAAGTTTACAAAATAAAAAAAACATGTACAAGCAAAAACAAAACATTTCTACATGTTAATATGCTATCCCACTTTGAATCGATTTAACTGCAGGTGTCCACTCTTTAAATCCTCCGAAGTAGCATCCCTTCCATTGTGTAAAAAAACTATGTGCCCATATATCTTGTAATATGCATAGGCTACAGCCTTTTAAATCATTAACTTACAGTCTGTGTCAATATCATGTTTCCTGTAAAAGTTTGTCCATCAACTCCCTTTTCTGTATTTAATGTAAATGTGTGGTCCCGTTTTAAATAATAATATATGACAGTTAAAACTCACATTTTAGTTGTCATCTAGCTTGGGTGACTTGCTTGAAGATCTGGACCTGTTGATTGACGTTTTCATCTTCTTCTCCGGCTGGAAGCGGCGTCCCAGTCCTGTGTCTTCGTGGTTCCGTAGCTAATGATCTTTCGGTCACTAGAGGTCCCCCCTTATATAGTCTCTATGACGTCATAGAGTGCAGCTAAAGTGTGTGGCGCCCCACACACAAGACTCTTAGTAAATTCGGCGATTGCTATGTTTGATACTGAAAAATCGCCATGGAGATTTTTTACAAGGCAAAATCCTGGGACTTTGCCTTTAGTGAATGTGGCGATTGCATAATCGCCGCTAAACTCCCGCGATTATGGTTGATTTGAGCTAAATCGACTTCAGTAAATGGAGCCCTAAGACTGGATCACCGAGACAGTTGAGGTGCCAATACAGATTGATGCATTTCGGGTGGAAAGAGCCCTTTTTCAAAGTGGTGATGGTGATATGACCGGTGCAGCCTTTTTCTCACACCACAAACCTTTTTAGTATTAAATTAAATGTCTAGGGAAATTAAAGTTTTAGTACAGGTACCTTGGTAATTTGGGATTATTTGCGATATACAACATAGCTACATTTATATTGAGCTAAACATAAAAAATGCTGAAAAATACACAGACAAAGGGTCTATCAACAGGAAGAGGGGAGAGGGGAGCCAAGTAGATCTGGATCATTATTGCAAGGCTGAGCAAAGGGTATTTTGTCTGGGAGGCCATAAGTCAGGATAAAGTGGGGAAAATGGGAGCTGTAGGATGTGAAAGGGATGGTGGACCTCAGAGTATGTCATGATAATTCAAGCTGGTGAAACCAGGTGATGGTAAACTTAGGGGCTTGTTCTGGTGCAGAGAATATAATATCTTCCATGAACATACAGATGTCTATTTGCTGGAACCAGACTTTCATTGAAGTGGAAAGAGTAGCAAGAAAAATGGCTGCGTTTCTATCCAACAAATTAAATATGTGCAAGTGTATATATAAATATAGGGGTGCAGCCAAGGACCAAAGTGACCACTATGTAAATACAAGGAACAAAAGAGGTCCGGCGCTCCAAACATACATTAAATAACACTATGCGTCAGCACATAAATAAAAAGGAGGTTTAGTTCACAATATAGCTATATTTGGTTATGCTCACCTGCCCAGCATCAAGGCACCTCCTGTAGGCACCTCCTGTTGCTATATGTGTACACAGGAGGTCTCTGTTAAGACACTACCTGCATTTGAATAGCCTGCAGCGGCCATGTGTTACTATGCTGACACATAGTGTTATTTAATGTATGTTTGGAGCACCGGACCTCTTTTGTTCCATTGAAGTGGAATTTGGGATTTGGCAACATTATTGAGTTGTTTAAGGAGTGACCTTTTATATCTAGAAATAGACATTGTAGAGAGGAAGAGGATCTAAAATTCTGGAGAGTTAAGCTAGCTCTTCCGTACCTAATATCTCTTTGAACAAGTCTATGACTTGCTTCCAGTATGTAAATATGTGTGAGCAAGATCATCATATATATTGAGGAATGTTTCAAATTGCCAGCAAGTAGCAAAGATGTCAGTGAAGCAAGGCTGAAACTCTGTAAATCTTAGTCAGTATATAATATAGCATTTCGATGAGCACTACGTTAGACTAACAGTTACACAACAATTAAAATTCGTTTGTCCAGTCTGTGTCAAAGAGGATGTTAGGAAGATTTATATTCCAAGCTTCCACAAATTATAGGGGGAGAGGTGTGTGATAAGAGTGTTGCCAAGTAGTTTATACAGGGACGTTATAAGGTGTTGGGGAGTGTTGTATACCACACACAAGATTTTATAGGGGGAGAGAGGTCACAGCTTGTGAATCCAATTTTACAACTACATTATGTAGAGTATATCTTGATTGTTTATATTTCCCAATTTTCTTCTGATGTATGAGATACAGGCTCTTGAGCTCAAAGAAAGAGAGAGGAGCACCCCTTGCATCAACTGATGGTCTCTGCTGAGCCCACTTGAAGAACGGGCTAAGTGACATGCCTGGTGGTAATTTATTATTATAGGTAAATGGTGTTTTTATAATATGACATTAAAATTTACAATAATGTTCAGTTCAAAAAACTCTAAATAAATTAATCAGAAACTGTACAAAGAAGAGCAACTAAAATGGTACATGGCCTACATAATAAACATACTTGGAAAGATTAAAATATCTTAATATGTATAGCTTGGAGTAGAGAAGGGAAATTAGGTACATTATAGAAACTTACATATATCCAGGGTTTTAACAAGGTACAGAAGAGCAACATTCTTCAAGGGAAGAGAAGTATTAGAACAAGAAAATATGCATTGAAATTGGAGAAAAGTAAGTTCAGAGAAAATGTGAGGAAATTTGACTTTACAGAAAGGGTAATAGACAAGTATAATATCCTTCCAACAAAAGTGGTAGAGACTATTACACTAGAGCAATTTAAACCTGCTTGGTATAGACATAAAGCTGTCCTTACAAAGAGCTAATGATCAAATAGAAATAGAATTTTAGGTTACCAGAGGTAAAAGAAATGGGCAGACTAGATGGGTCAAGTTGTTCTTATATGCGATCAAATTCTATGTTGAATTCTATGTTTCTATTTTTGTAAATAGTTCAGTTTAAATTCTGACCAGGAGTAGTTTGACAAAGCAGTTATTGATTTATGGAGATGATTGGTGACGAGGGTCAGAAACACAAATTTCCAGTGAGCAGTGCTTGATATGGTATAGTAATACAATGCTAACTCTCGTATAAGTTATAATAGACAGAGAGTGCTCTACATTTCGTCATTGAAAAAGAACGATATCTAGGGGATTATGCAAGTCAGCATCTTTTAACTTATTATAGATATAAGATGAAAGCCTTAATGCAAGTGAGCGAGATATTTAAGCGTTCTGTCAACATGATGGTTGTGATGTTCATAGAAACATAGAAACATAGAAAGTGACGGCAGATAAGAGCCACATGGCCCATCTAGTCTGCCCATTTGTTTATTTAAACCTATACTGACCCTAGACCCTATTTGCCCTTAATTTGGTTTACAATTTAGGATACCCTTCTATTTATCCCAAGCATGTTTAAATTGTTCTACTGTATTGGCCTCAACCACCTCAGATGGGAGGCTATTCCACTTATCTATCACCCTTTCAGTGAAGTAATTTTTCCGCACATTTCCTTTGAATCTGATGGGAGAATATTCCATTTATCTATCACCCTTTCAGTGAAGTAATTTTTCTGCACATTTCCTTTGAATCTACCACCCTCCAGTTTATATTCATGTCTTCGTGTTCTATTACACCTCTTCCTCTGAAAAATGCCCCCTCCTCTAGCCGGCCACAACACTTGATATATGTGAAAGCTACTATCATGTCCCCCTTCTCCCTTCTCTGCTCCAAGCTATATATGTTTAGTTCCTCTAGCCTTTCTTGGTATGATTTTTTACAAAGGCCATGGACCATTTTAGTTGTTCTTCTTTGCACAGTCTCTAATGTATTTATGTCTTTCTGGAGATATGGCCTCCAGAACTGAATACAGTATTCTAGGTGAGGGCGTACTAATGATTTATAAAGGGGCATCACTACTTCTCTCTTTCTGCTACTAATTCCTCTCCCTATGCAACCAAGCATCTGACTTGCCTTTTTCATTGCTTTGTTACATTGATTGGCTACCTTTAAGTCACTGGAAATAATGACTCCTAGATCCCTTTCCTCCTCGGTAGATTATAATGTTATGCCATTAAGGAAATATTGTGCCTTTGGGTTTTTGTGCCCCAAATGCATGATTTTGCATTTTTTGGCATATCAAGTATATGAAAAGGGTGGAAGCTCATCAGTGAATGCCTTGGTTATTACCTCTTATTCTTATATGGATGCCTACACAGTGGGTTTTATGTAGAAACACCACAATTTACTTGAATTTTTTCAGGTGCAGCACTTTCATGCAGGTGCTGATTCCCCCCATGTAAACCTTGAATTGCATCTTGGTATGTTTATGTATAGTGGCATAGTCATCCTATCTTACAGAGTTGGTTCACTGACTGGCATGATGCATGGGACATGGAGTTATTGACAAGTTGTTAGGTAAGCAGAAAGTTGAAATGATGCAAAACTAATGGCCTGTATTTGAATATTGTAGACTGCTGTAGAGTTTATAATGCATTATACATAATATTTATTAGACACACAGGGGCTGATCTAGAGATGTGTACACAAGTTCACGCAACATATCACATTTCCATTTTGTAATGTGCATGTTCAAAAACCATATTAACACAAATGAGTGCCATCCAGACCCTAGCGTAAATGATTTTGTAATAGTTTGTATTGATAGTCAATGAACTGCCTGTGCATGCCCTAGCAAGTGCACCTGATCCAGATCTGAATTTGCCTTTATGGACGCTCAGGATGCGTGGAAACATTTGCACTTTCAAAGAATTATGTCAAAGTCCATGAACTTTTCCCATGGAAGCCAGGTACATCCTTTTTACTTCATTTGGGAGCATCATTTACTTTCACAACACAATGTAAATATTATCTAAATACATGGAAATAAAGATTTTGCCACATTATCTGAGTCATGTGTGTATTTTTTTCTGATACATAAATATCATCACATTTTAAACAATGTGGCATACCATAACATTGCCATAGTACGCATGCTTATAACATAGGGCTTACGACTAAAATGCAACAGACTAGTGACTGCCATGTGCATTGCAGATGATAGTACATTGTTGTACAATATGTCAAAGCAATATAGTTCATAAACACACATTTGTATGTTTTAATGAACGTTTGCCTATAAAAAGTGTTTAGTCACTAATACCAATATGTTTACAATTATATCCCATAACTAAACCTCTGCTTTTATATTTTGTGTTAACATGTGTAACATATTGACTGTGTAACTGACCAAAAAGAGAAAATAATCCCACTTTAATACACAACTAATTAATCATATTAAATGGATCTATCAGGAGGTGAAAACCCCATACGTCGCTTTGATTAATGTACATATTTAGACTGGGGACACTAAAGTTTTTGCAGGTAGCATGCACAAAAGGAGCAAAAAGCACTGTGAAACCAAAGTGCACCAAAATCTACTAAACTTTATCTTTTACTGATTCAATGAAATAAAAGTATAATATAGCAATGTACAGTAAAAATATGTTAAAATAGTAGCTACATATCTCACATGTTAAATTAAAACAGTGCCACTGTCAGTATCAAATAACAAATATATTCACAACAGCATACCTCCCAATGGTCTCGATTTCAGAGGTACAGTCCCACTTTCGGGGAACTGTCACACTGTCCGGCACACCTGACACCTTGGGCCTGATCCAGAGCTACGATGTTACACTGAGCGCTGTAGCGCTCAGCGTAACATCGCTGCTCTGGCCCGACACTCCCCCTTGTAGGAGCGTATTAACTCTACCTTACGCCAGCTGAAGGCTACCCTAACTTCAGCCGGCGTAAGGGAGAGTTGATACGCTGGGACGGCGGCGTTAGTACGTTAACGCCGCCCTCCCAGCCTCATTACCCTCCCGCCCCCCTACACTAACTTCAGCGTAGGGACGCTGGGGGACGTCCCCTCCAGCGTCCCTATGGCGCTACTTCCATAGTCCATATTCCATAGTGACGCCGGGCAACATCTGCCCGGCGCATGCGCATTACGCTTACGGCCGCCGTACCTCTGGATCAGGCCCCTTGTCCCGAGAGAAGAGACTCTCGGGACAAAGGGTTTTTCTTTTGTGAATTGAGCCTGTGCAGTGCCGCTGTATATGTGGCTGGGCTTTAAATTTTTCTTTTCCACATACGCTGAGCTGGTTACACAGGGTTCCTAAGGAAGCCCTGTAAGACTAAATCAGCCTCTGTGAATAACAGTGACGGTCACTGCCATTCATAGAAACAGATTTGGTCATACAGGGCTCCCGTAGCAGCCCTGTGTAACCAGCTCTACTGGACACGTGACCGCCGGGAGAGGGACAGACAGCGTGGGAGTGCCGTAAAGGAAGGAAACAGAGAGAACCAGGTAAGAAACACATTAATAAGAGTGGAAGAACTATGGAGGCTGAACAAGAGGGGCAGAACTATGGAGGCTGGACAAGAGGGGCAGAACTATGGAGGCTGGACAAAAGGGGCATAAATATGGGGGCTGTACAAGAGGGGTATAACTATGGAGGCTGGATAAGAGGGGCATAAATTTGAAGGCTGGACAAGTGGGGGCATAATTATGGAGGCTAAACAAGAGGGGCAGAACTAGAGAAGCTGAACAAGAGGGGCGGTATTGTGGAGGCTGAACAAGAGGGGCGGTATTGTGGAGGCTGACCAAGAGGGGCATAAATATGGATGCTGAACAAGAGGGGCAGAACTATGGAGGCTGAACAAGAGGGGCATAAATATAGATGCTAGACAATTAAACAGGGGAAGACATATGGAGGCTGGACATAGAAACAGGGGCAGAAAATATGGAGACTGGACATAGAGACACGGGCAGGCAATGTGGAGGCAGGACATAATAATAGGGGCAGATATATGTAGACTGAACATAGAAACGGGCAGATATATGTAGGCTGCACAAGTAATAAGGGGCAGACAATATGGAGGCTGGACATATAATAAGGGACAGACAATATGGAAATTGGTCATACAATAAGGATCTGACAATATGGAGACTGGACATATAAACAGGGGCATACATATGGAGACTGGGCATATAAACAGGACCAGACATATGGATCTGGACATATAGGGACAGACACCTCTGAGTGGTGCAAGACACACCCACTTCCCACGACACACCCACTGAATGGTACACGGCACACCCCCTTTACCAAGCCGTGAAAATTTTGTCCCTCTTTCCAATTTTCAAATGTTGGGAGGTATGCAACAAATGTCCATAGTTTCAAAGCTTGCAATGATTACATGAAATGAGTCCCATTTAGAAGTAACAACCATTGGTCAGTATATCTTTCCCTGTTCTAAATTAAAAAGAAAGAGAATAATCACCTCACAGTAGGTCTTCACGCCTAGAGGAGTGGATACCTGTCCCTTGCTTCAGCCAACGATGTTTCTACAATTTTTTGTGTATTTCCTTGGTTTTCTTTTTTTATTTCGTTTTTTTGTCAGATAGTTATACTCATAAATGTGCACTTATATTTTCTTTTTAATCTTTGTTTATTTTAATAACAACAGTTTACAATATTAAATTGACATTGAAAGACAAAAATGTAATATAATATCATTACTGAGCAGTGAAATATTTCACACGATAACTAAAAAGAAAGAATTATAAGTTTGGTTGATATTACAATAAACAAAATCAGATGAGTGATTGAGCTAAGGTTATGATGGACTTGTAGTTTGGTGAGTCAAATTAAATTTTAGTGAAATTACTGTTGTTTTTTTTATTTTTATAAGAATTGTAGAGTAATACCACGTTCCGCTTGCTCAAGCTGAAAAAGCTGGGTTTTTAGCCAGGGTGTAGAGCTGGGGAAATTTTTGGGGCTGTTAATAATGGTGCGTTCAGATTGAGCTGAAAACACCGGCTTTTTAACTCAGTCTGAGTCGACTACTGAAAGCCGGTGTTCAGAGCCGGCTAAAACCCTTCATTTTAGCCGGCTCTGAACACCAGCTGTCAGTAGCCGGCTTTTTGTAAATGGACCGTTCAGATTGAGTTTAGAAGCAAGCTTTTTTACTACAGCCGGCTTTTTCATCAAA
>WWET01005390.1:70241-87443 GCA_011038615.1 Limnodynastes dumerilii | reverse complement strand
AATGTTTTGTTTTTTAAAAAGTCATTCTATTCTTCTGTGTTCCCTATTGTACTGTGTAATGAAAGTGGTATCATATTTGTTGTTAGATGTAGCACTTACAGATGGAACTTTTTTCTTTAGAAGCCTATCTCTCTCTATCAACATTTTTTGGATCAGGCCCTTAGAGGGTAATAATTATTTAAGGACAGGGTCTTGTAGTAAAATACTCCAATGTTTTTTAAAAAGTCTTTCTATTCTTCTGTGTTCCCTATTGTACTGTGTAATGAAAGTGGTATCATATTTGTTGTTAGATGTAGCACTTACAGATGGAACTTTTTTCTTTAGAAGCCTATCTCTCTCTATTTTACCAACATTTTTTATAATTTTGTTTAAATCTCCTCTATTATATCCTTTATCTATAAATTGTTTAGCTAAATTATTTGCTTTAGATGTAAAGGTTTTCTTTTTGGTACAATTGCGACAGAGTCTTTTAAATTGTCCATTGGGTATATTCTTAAACCATTGATTGTGGTGACCGCTATTACAATTAATATATGAATTTACGTCTGTAGGTTTGGAATAACTACATGTATGTAGACCTCCGTCTTTAGGGTATATTGTTAAGTCTAAAAAATTCACTGCAGTTTTGCTAATATTAAAAGTCAAAACTATGTTATTCAAATTTTGATTAAGATAAGTGCAAAAATATCTCCTTTCTCTTTTTTCCCTTTCCAGACGAAGAGCACATCATCAATGTATCTCCACTAGGAGACCAGGGATTTGCCCCATGCATGCCCCCTCCCCTTGCAAACTGATCTTCCCAATAATGCATGAAGACGTTGGCATAACTAGGGGCGAACCTTGTCTCCATTGCTGTGCTCTTCGTCTGGCGTGTGTATAGATAGATAGATAGATAGATAGATAGATAGATAGATAGATAGATAGATAGATAGATACACAAGGTAAATAGCAGGTCACAGGGCGGAAACAGACTCTATAACCGGCGCCAGATAGAAGACAGGAAGGGGCTATAAAGGAACTGCCACACACTGATTGGATGGCACCTGCAACGATCAGGCATTCCCCTGGCAATGGGGAACGCATAACAAGGCAGCCGGAAGAACAACGCGTGCCAAGGAGAAGAGACGCGCACGTGGGTAACTAGGGAAGCTGTAACTAAGAAGACTGTCAGCTGGGGATTCCCCATATACGCGCCGCGGAACTCTAAGGTAAGCAGACAGTGCGGGGAGAAGCAATAGGGCTTTTATTATGTTTACGCATGATTACTAAAACTAAAATATATATATCATATGTTTAACAAAAATACTTACAATCATTTATTCTCATATGTGCTTCACAACAAAACACCTCCATTGTTACCGTTCTTCATGATCCTGTAGAGGAAGAAGACATAGAATATGTCACATTAAATATGGAGGAAATAGAGCCATCCCCTCCCAAACCAACCCCACAGCCTCAAGCTGTCCCTCCACCCACCTACGGAAGTGTTATAGTCCGTATCGGCAAGCATCCTCCGTCTTGAGAGACAGTCTGCATTTATGACAACCAATCGTTGGTTCCAGACCATTTTGAAAAGGCAAATGCACATCACCAATCTGGGTCTTACACGCCTTTCAACAGCCACTGAACATCAAAATGTGCTCTTCGCACAAAACACAAGCACTCTGAAAACAAGCAACTACCTGCGCAGAGAATTAAATGCGCAGTTACCCCACATTGCTGCACGACTGCTTAGCAATATTGCACAAGCCAACCATCCACAAACCTCATCCTCTGCTGACACTAGCCAAAGTTCTCCCTTAAGTTCAGCACCTAACATACTGCCAAGACGTGGAGTATGAACAAGGGGCGGAAGAGGTAGAGCACATGCCACCACACCGACCCATCACTCCGCCAGGAAGAGAACCTAGGTTTCCTCCTGCAAGTTATAAGGTTGACATTAATACGTTGCATTTGTTACAATCATATATATTGCACAGTTCTGACTACTTGTTGATGTATCCATAAATAAATAAAATAAAATAAAAGTAGATGTGATTTATACCAAAGTTACGTTATAAGTGTCTGATTTTAAATAATATCTAAACAGGGTTTTAACTATAGAATTCTATACAAAAAGAAACCTTGAAAGAGCAAGGAAAAGTAAACCACTAATAGGAGCACACCACAAGCATTACTCTAGTATATAATATTAAATAATTGTGAAAGTTTAAAGCAACAATGGATGAAAATATAAAACATAACTTTTAATAAATGAATATAAAATGGCGAAATATTAAAATCCAATAATTGTAACCTATTGATAAGAATGCGGGAAAATAAACCTGTTAAACACCAATGAAATAATGTGAAATAATCATATACATACCAGGTATAGTAATAGATTATAAATCAGGGAGAATGAATGAAAATAAATGTAAATTAGACAATCCACTCCAATTGTAAGACTCCCTGCACTAAATTGAAAATATAACCTGAACCTAGTGATGTGCCTGCCACCTCACGGTGGAACTTCGCCCCACAGGGGGGTATATCTTACCCTCTCCTGCAATAAAGTGCCCAAACCCACTATAAACAATAAATATTGGAGTGGTATAAATTTAAATGGACACCATTTGGGAGCTGTAATTAATATAGCAGAGGTTGCAGAAAACTCAATAGACAATTATTGTCAATAGTATAAACAGGTATAATATAAACAGGTGTACAGATGTACAGATAGTCAAAACCGCATTGAAAATGAAAACAGGTCACAGTGTACAAGTGGGTTCACCGAGGTGCACCTCGGTTCCCCCTTACCCCAACGTACGTTTCGCCGAGCAGGCTTTCTCAAGGGGATGCAGCGCTCACATGTGTTGTCGGTGGGAGAGCAGAATATAAGGGGTGGGTGATGAATGCAACCGCCCCCTTCCGGATCACCACTCGCCGGCTAATAGGTTTGATAGCCTGTCAGTTTAGATAAAGGAGAGAGAGAGAGACATGCGGAAGTAAAGGAAGCGGCGTCATCCGTAACCAGGCAACCTTTTGTAAACCAAGTGCGTAATAGGCTTCCCTCCGCGAACATCTCCCCTCCCCTGTGAACGAGACAGCAGTGTATAAGAATAGTGTTTACTTAGATAAACATCACAAAAACGTCACAAAGACATGAAGTAAGATGTTTAACAAATAACAAATTATTATTGAAATTAAACTTACTGTTGGTTGTTAGCACAATTTCAGACACCTTTTCAGGCTTATAAAGCAACACACCACAAGATTTATTCAGTAGGGTCATCAACCCGGTGGCCTATAAATTGGATCTCCCTTCCCATCTCAGGATACCCAATTCATTCCACATCTCTCTACTCAAGCTCCTAGTTCTTAACCGATACTCCTCATCCCTCAAGAAACCATCTAAAATCTCTGGTTCTCAGGATGAAGAGTTCGAAATAAAAGAGATCGTGGACTCTAGGATTCGGCATGGTCACACCGAATATTTAATTGACTGGAAGGCCTTTGGTCCAGAAGAGCGTGCACTTGATCCAATCCTGTTGGTCCAGTCCTGTTGGTCCTGCTTGGTCCAGTCCTGTTGATCAAGTCCTGTTGGTCCTGCTTGATCCAATCCTGTTGGTCCAGTCCTGTTGGTCCTGCTTGGTCCAGTCCTGTTGATCAAGTCCTGTTGGTCCTGCTTGATCCAATCCTGTTGGTCCAGTCCTGTTGGTCCTGCTTGGTCCAGTCCTGTTGATCAAGTCCTGTTGGTCCTGCTTGATCCAATCCTGTTGGTCCAGTCCTGTTGGTCCTGCTTGGTCCAGTCCTGTTGATCAAGTCCTGTTGGTCCTGCTTGATCCAATCCTGTTGGTCCAGTCCTGTTGGTCCTGCTTGGTCCAGTCCTGTTGATCAAGTCCTGTTGGTCCTGCTTGATCCAATCCTGTTGGTCCAGTCCTGTTGGTCCTGCTTGGTCCAGTCCTGTTGATCAAGTCCTGTTGGTCCTGCTTGATCCAATCCTGTTGGTCCAGTCCTGTTGGTCCTGCTTGGTCCAGTCCTGTTGATCAAGTCCTGTTGGTCCTGCTTGATCCAATCCTGTTGGTCCAGTCCTGTTGGTCCTGCTTGGTCCAGTCCTGTTGATCAAGTCCTGTTGGTCCTGCTTGATCCAATCCTGTTGGTCCAGTCCTGTTGGTCCTGCTTGGTCCAGTCCTGTTGATCAAGTCCTGTTGGTCCTGCTTGATCCAATCCTGTTGGTCCAGTCCTGTTGGTCCTGCTTGGTCCAGTCCTGTTGATCAAGTCCTGTTGGTCCTGCTTGATCCAATCCTGTTGGTCCAGTCCTGTTGGTCCTGCTTGGTCCAGTCCTGTTGATCAAGTCCTGTTGGTCCTGCTTGATCCAATCCTGTTGGTCCAGTCCTGTTGGTCCTGCTTGGTCCAGTCCTGTTGATCAAGTCCTGTTGGTCCTGCTTGATCCAATCCTGTTGGTCCAGTCCTGTTGGTCCTGCTTGGTCCAGTCCTGTTGATCAAGTCCTGTTGGTCCTGCTTGATCCAATCCTGTTGGTCCAGTCCTGTTGGTCCTGCTTGGTCCAGTCCTGTTGATCAAGTCCTGTTGGTCCTGCTTGATCCAATCCTGTTGGTCCAGTCCTGTTGGTCCTGCTTGGTCCAGTCCTGTTGATCAAGTCCTGTTGGTCCTGCTTGATCCAATCCTGTTGGTCCAGTCCTGTTGGTCCTGCTTGGTCCAGTCCTGTTGATCAAGTCCTGTTGGTCCTGCTTGATCCAATCCTGTTGGTCCAGTCCTGTTGGTCCTGCTTGGTCCAGTCCTGTTGATCAAGTCCTGTTGGTCCTGCTTGATCCAATCCTGTTGGTCCAGTCCTGTTGGTCCTGCTTGGTCCAGTCCTGTTGATCAAGTCCTGTTGGTCCTGCTTGATCCAATCCTGTTGGTCCAGTCCTGTTGGTCCTGCTTGGTCCAGTCCTGTTGATCAAGTCCTGTTGGTCCTGCTTGATCCAATCCTGTTGGTCCAGTCCTGTTGGTCCTGCTTGGTCCAGTCCTGTTGATCAAGTCCTGTTGGTCCTGCTTGATCCAATCCTGTTGGTCCAGTCCTGTTGGTCCTGCTTGGTCCAGTCCTGTTGATCAAGTCCTGTTGGTCCTGCTTGATCCAATCCTGTTGGTCCAGTCCTGTTGGTCCTGCTTGGTCCAGTCCTGTTGATCAAGTCCTGTTGGTCCTGCTTGATCCAATCCTGTTGGTCCAGTCCTGTTGGTCCTGCTTGGTCCAGTCCTGTTGATCAAGTCCTGTTGGTCCTGCTTGATCCAATCCTGTTGGTCCAGTCCTGTTGGTCCTGCTTGGTCCAGTCCTGTTGATCAAGTCCTGTTGGTCCTGCTTGATCCAATCCTGTTGGTCCAGTCCTGTTGGTCCTGCTTGGTCCAGTCCTGTTGATCAAGTCCTGTTGGTCCTGCTTGATCCAATCCTGTTGGTCCAGTCCTGTTGGTCCTGCTTGGTCCAGTCCTGTTGATCAAGTCCTGTTGGTCCTGCTTGATCCAATCCTGTTGGTCCAGTCCTGTTGGTCCTGCTTGGTCCAGTCCTGTTGATCAAGTCCTGTTGGTCCTGCTTGATCCAATCCTGTTGGTCCAGTCCTGTTGGTCCTGCTTGGTCCAGTCCTGTTGATCAAGTCCTGTTGGTCCTGCTTGATCCAATCCTGTTGGTCCAGTCCTGTTGGTCCTGCTTGGTCCAGTCCTGTTGATCAAGTCCTGTTGGTCCTGCTTGATCCAATCCTGTTGGTCCAGTCCTGTTGGTCCTGCTTGGTCCAGTCCTGTTGATCAAGTCCTGTTGGTCCTGCTTGATCCAATCCTGTTGGTCCAGTCCTGTTGGTCCTGCTTGGTCCAGTCCTGTTGATCAAGTCCTGTTGGTCCTGCTTGATCCAATCCTGTTGGTCCAGTCCTGTTGGTCCTGCTTGGTCCAGTCCTGTTGATCAAGTCCTGTTGGTCCTGCTTGATCCAATCCTGTTGGTCCAGTCCTGTTGGTCCTGCTTGGTCCAGTCCTGTTGATCAAGTCCTGTTGGTCCTGCTTGATCCAATCCTGTTGGTCCAGTCCTGTTGGTCCTGCTTGGTCCAGTCCTGTTGATCAAGTCCTGTTGGTCCTGCTTGATCCAATCCTGTTGGTCCAGTCCTGTTGGTCCTGCTTGGTCCAGTCCTGTTGATCAAGTCCTGTTGGTCCTGCTTGATCCAATCCTGTTGGTCCAGTCCTGTTGGTCCTGCTTGGTCCAGTCCTGTTGATCAAGTCCTGTTGGTCCTGCTTGATCCAATCCTGTTGGTCCAGTCCTGTTGGTCCTGCTTGGTCCAGTCCTGTTGATCAAGTCCTGTTGGTCCTGCTTGATCCAATCCTGTTGGTCCAGTCCTGTTGGTCCTGCTTGGTCCAGTCCTGTTGATCAAGTCCTGTTGGTCCTGCTTGATCCAATCCTGTTGGTCCAGTCCTGTTGGTCCTGCTTGGTCCAGTCCTGTTGATCAAGTCCTGTTGGTCCTGCTTGATCCAATCCTGTTGGTCCAGTCCTGTTGGTCCTGCTTGGTCCAGTCCTGTTGATCAAGTCCTGTTGGTCCTGCTTGATCCAATCCTGTTGGTCCAGTCCTGTTGGTCCTGCTTGGTCCAGTCCTGTTGATCAAGTCCTGTTGGTCCTGCTTGATCCAATCCTGTTGGTCCAGTCCTGTTGGTCCTGCTTGGTCCAGTCCTGTTGATCAAGTCCTGTTGGTCCTGCTTGATCCAATCCTGTTGGTCCAGTCCTGTTGGTCCTGCTTGGTCCAGTCCTGTTGATCAAGTCCTGTTGGTCCTGCTTGATCCAATCCTGTTGGTCCAGTCCTGTTGGTCCTGCTTGGTCCAGTCCTGTTGATCAAGTCCTGTTGGTCCTGCTTGATCCAATCCTGTTGGTCCAGTCCTGTTGGTCCTGCTTGGTCCAGTCCTGTTGATCAAGTCCTGTTGGTCCTGCTTGATCCAATCCTGTTGGTCCAGTCCTGTTGGTCCTGCTTGGTCCAGTCCTGTTGATCAAGTCCTGTTGGTCCTGCTTGATCCAATCCTGTTGGTCCAGTCCTGTTGGTCCTGCTTGGTCCAGTCCTGTTGATCAAGTCCTGTTGGTCCTGCTTGATCCAATCCTGTTGGTCCAGTCCTGTTGGTCCTGCTTGGTCCAGTCCTGTTGATCAAGTCCTGTTGGTCCTGCTTGATCCAATCCTGTTGGTCCAGTCCTGTTGGTCCTGCTTGGTCCAGTCCTGTTGATCAAGTCCTGTTGGTCCTGCTTGATCCAATCCTGTTGGTCCAGTCCTGTTGGTCCTGCTTGGTCCAGTCCTGTTGATCAAGTCCTGTTGGTCCTGCTTGATCCAATCCTGTTGGTCCAGTCCTGTTGGTCCTGCTTGGTCCAGTCCTGTTGATCAAGTCCTGTTGGTCCTGCTTGATCCAATCCTGTTGGTCCAGTCCTGTTGGTCCTGCTTGGTCCAGTCCTGTTGATCAAGTCCTGTTGGTCCTGCTTGATCCAATCCTGTTGGTCCAGTCCTGTTGGTCCTGCTTGGTCCAGTCCTGTTGATCAAGTCCTGTTGGTCCTGCTTGATCCAATCCTGTTGGTCCAGTCCTGTTGGTCCTGCTTGGTCCAGTCCTGTTGATCAAGTCCTGTTGGTCCTGCTTGATCCAATCCTGTTGGTCCAGTCCTGTTGGTCCTGCTTGGTCCAGTCCTGTTGATCAAGTCCTGTTGGTCCTGCTTGATCCAATCCTGTTGGTCCAGTCCTGTTGGTCCTGCTTGGTCCAGTCCTGTTGATCAAGTCCTGTTGGTCCTGCTTGATCCAATCCTGTTGGTCCAGTCCTGTTGGTCCTGCTTGGTCCAGTCCTGTTGATCAAGTCCTGTTGGTCCTGCTTGATCCAATCCTGTTGGTCCAGTCCTGTTGGTCCTGCTTGGTCCAGTCCTGTTGATCAAGTCCTGTTGGTCCTGCTTGATCCAATCCTGTTGGTCCAGTCCTGTTGGTCCTGCTTGGTCCAGTCCTGTTGATCAAGTCCTGTTGGTCCTGCTTGATCCAATCCTGTTGGTCCAGTCCTGTTGGTCCTGCTTGGTCCAGTCCTGTTGATCAAGTCCTGTTGGTCCTGCTTGATCCAATCCTGTTGGTCCAGTCCTGTTGGTCCTGCTTGGTCCAGTCCTGTTGATCAAGTCCTGTTGGTCCTGCTTGATCCAATCCTGTTGGTCCAGTCCTGTTGGTCCTGCTTGGTCCAGTCCTGTTGATCAAGTCCTGTTGGTCCTGCTTGATCCAATCCTGTTGGTCCAGTCCTGTTGGTCCTGCTTGGTCCAGTCCTGTTGATCAAGTCCTGTTGGTCCTGCTTGATCCAATCCTGTTGGTCCAGTCCTGTTGGTCCTGCTTGGTCCAGTCCTGTTGATCAAGTCCTGTTGGTCCTGCTTGATCCAATCCTGTTGGTCCAGTCCTGTTGGTCCTGCTTGGTCCAGTCCTGTTGATCAAGTCCTGTTGGTCCTGCTTGATCCAATCCTGTTGGTCCAGTCCTGTTGGTCCTGCTTGGTCCAGTCCTGTTGATCAAGTCCTGTTGGTCCTGCTTGATCCAATCCTGTTGGTCCAGTCCTGTTGGTCCTGCTTGGTCCAGTCCTGTTGATCAAGTCCTGTTGGTCCTGCTTGATCCAATCCTGTTGGTCCAGTCCTGTTGGTCCTGCTTGGTCCAGTCCTGTTGATCAAGTCCTGTTGGTCCTGCTTGATCCAATCCTGTTGGTCCAGTCCTGTTGGTCCTGCTTGGTCCAGTCCTGTTGATCAAGTCCTGTTGGTCCTGCTTGATCCAATCCTGTTGGTCCAGTCCTGTTGGTCCTGCTTGGTCCAGTCCTGTTGATCAAGTCCTGTTGGTCCTGCTTGATCCAATCCTGTTGGTCCAGTCCTGTTGGTCCTGCTTGGTCCAGTCCTGTTGATCAAGTCCTGTTGGTCCTGCTTGATCCAATCCTGTTGGTCCAGTCCTGTTGGTCCTGCTTGGTCCAGTCCTGTTGATCAAGTCCTGTTGGTCCTGCTTGATCCAATCCTGTTGGTCCAGTCCTGTTGGTCCTGCTTGGTCCAGTCCTGTTGATCAAGTCCTGTTGGTCCTGCTTGATCCAATCCTGTTGGTCCAGTCCTGTTGGTCCTGCTTGGTCCAGTCCTGTTGATCAAGTCCTGTTGGTCCTGCTTGATCCAATCCTGTTGGTCCAGTCCTGTTGGTCCTGCTTGGTCCAGTCCTGTTGATCAAGTCCTGTTGGTCCTGCTTGATCCAATCCTGTTGGTCCAGTCCTGTTGGTCCTGCTTGGTCCAGTCCTGTTGATCAAGTCCTGTTGGTCCTGCTTGATCCAATCCTGTTGGTCCAGTCCTGTTGGTCCTGCTTGGTCCAGTCCTGTTGATCAAGTCCTGTTGGTCCTGCTTGATCCAATCCTGTTGGTCCAGTCCTGTTGGTCCTGCTTGGTCCAGTCCTGTTGATCAAGTCCTGTTGGTCCTGCTTGATCCAATCCTGTTGGTCCAGTCCTGTTGGTCCTGCTTGGTCCAGTCCTGTTGATCAAGTCCTGTTGGTCCTGCTTGATCCAATCCTGTTGGTCCAGTCCTGTTGGTCCTGCTTGGTCCAGTCCTGTTGATCAAGTCCTGTTGGTCCTGCTTGATCCAATCCTGTTGGTCCAGTCCTGTTGGTCCTGCTTGGTCCAGTCCTGTTGATCAAGTCCTGTTGGTCCTGCTTGATCCAATCCTGTTGGTCCAGTCCTGTTGGTCCTGCTTGGTCCAGTCCTGTTGATCAAGTCCTGTTGGTCCTGCTTGATCCAATCCTGTTGGTCCAGTCCTGTTGGTCCTGCTTGGTCCAGTCCTGTTGATCAAGTCCTGTTGGTCCTGCTTGATCCAATCCTGTTGGTCCAGTCCTGTTGGTCCTGCTTGGTCCAGTCCTGTTGATCAAGTCCTGTTGGTCCTGCTTGATCCAATCCTGTTGGTCCAGTCCTGTTGGTCCTGCTTGGTCCAGTCCTGTTGATCAAGTCCTGTTGGTCCTGCTTGATCCAATCCTGTTGGTCCAGTCCTGTTGGTCCTGCTTGGTCCAGTCCTGTTGATCAAGTCCTGTTGGTCCTGCTTGATCCAATCCTGTTGGTCCAGTCCTGTTGGTCCTGCTTGGTCCAGTCCTGTTGATCAAGTCCTGTTGGTCCTGCTTGATCCAATCCTGTTGGTCCAGTCCTGTTGGTCCTGCTTGGTCCAGTCCTGTTGATCAAGTCCTGTTGGTCCTGCTTGATCCAATCCTGTTGGTCCAGTCCTGTTGGTCCTGCTTGGTCCAGTCCTGTTGATCAAGTCCTGTTGGTCCTGCTTGATCCAATCCTGTTGGTCCAGTCCTGTTGGTCCTGCTTGGTCCAGTCCTGTTGATCAAGTCCTGTTGGTCCTGCTTGATCCAATCCTGTTGGTCCAGTCCTGTTGGTCCTGCTTGGTCCAGTCCTGTTGATCAAGTCCTGTTGGTCCTGCTTGATCCAATCCTGTTGGTCCAGTCCTGTTGGTCCTGCTTGGTCCAGTCCTGTTGATCAAGTCCTGTTGGTCCTGCTTGATCCAATCCTGTTGGTCCAGTCCTGTTGGTCCTGCTTGGTCCAGTCCTGTTGATCAAGTCCTGTTGGTCCTGCTTGATCCAATCCTGTTGGTCCAGTCCTGTTGGTCCTGCTTGGTCCAGTCCTGTTGATCAAGTCCTGTTGGTCCTGCTTGATCCAATCCTGTTGGTCCAGTCCTGTTGGTCCTGCTTGGTCCAGTCCTGTTGATCAAGTCCTGTTGGTCCTGCTTGATCCAATCCTGTTGGTCCAGTCCTGTTGGTCCTGCTTGGTCCAGTCCTGTTGATCAAGTCCTGTTGGTCCTGCTTGATCCAATCCTGTTGGTCCAGTCCTGTTGGTCCTGCTTGGTCCAGTCCTGTTGATCAAGTCCTGTTGGTCCTGCTTGATCCAATCCTGTTGGTCCAGTCCTGTTGGTCCTGCTTGGTCCAGTCCTGTTGATCAAGTCCTGTTGGTCCTGCTTGATCCAATCCTGTTGGTCCAGTCCTGTTGGTCCTGCTTGGTCCAGTCCTGTTGATCAAGTCCTGTTGGTCCTGCTTGATCCAATCCTGTTGGTCCAGTCCTGTTGGTCCTGCTTGGTCCAGTCCTGTTGATCAAGTCCTGTTGGTCCTGCTTGATCCAATCCTGTTGGTCCAGTCCTGTTGGTCCTGCTTGGTCCAGTCCTGTTGGGCCAGTCCTGTTGGTCCAGTCGCTTGGTCCAGTCCTGCTTGGTCCAGTCCAGTGGTCCAGTCCTGTTGGTCCAGTCCTGTTGATCCAGTCCTGTTGATCCAGTCCTGTGGTTCAGTCCGGAGGTCCAGTCCAGAGGTCCAGTCCTAAGCTCCAGTCCTGAGGTTCCGTCCTGAGGTCCAGTCCTAAGGTCCAGTCCTGAGTTCCAGTCCTGCGGTCTAGTTGGTTCAACCCTGCTGACATCAGTTCTGCTAACTCCGGTCCCGCTGACTCCAACCCTGCTGACTCCACCTCCACAGTACCTACTCAATCCTACAACCAACTCCACAGTACCTGCTGCCTGGACTCATCCTACCCAACTCTACCACCAACTCTACAGTTTATTCCGCCAGGACTTTATTGCTACATCTACCCAAGGGTAGCCTCCTGTTACTACTACCCTCATACACCAGTGTGTACCCCTGTTCACGGACTTTTGCTTTATCCCAGTGCACATCCAATCCCCTTGGTCTCCCTGCACCTCCAGATTCATAGACTATTGTTTTGTTCATTTCCTGTATGCACCCGTCCTTCATTAAACCAGCTCACTTCCAATTCCAGCCATCTCAGTTGTATTCATCTCTGACACCCGGGACAGATCCCAAACACCCCTTGAACGTGACACCTGTGCCTTATCGAGAGATCACTGACGTATTCAACAAACAGTCCGCTGAAGTCCTACCACCACATCGCCCTTGGGACTGCCCAATTGACCTCATACCTGGAACATCTCCTCCCCGGGGAAGAACCTATCCATTGTCTCTGGCTGAAACCCAGGCCATGTTGGACTACATTCAAGAAAATCTTGCCAGGGGCTTAATTCGGCCCTCTTCTTCTCCGGCCGGAGCAGGTTTCTTTTTTGTGAAAAAAAAAAAAGACGGGGGGCTTCGCCCATGTATTGACTACCGGGGATTGAATGCCATCACCATCAAGAACAGATATCCGTTACCTCTGATTCCAGAAATGTTCGACCGGATCAAAGGTTCTACAATCTTTACAAAGCTGGATCTCAGAGGGGCGTATCATCTGATCCGCATTCGGAGTGGAGACGAGTGGAAAACAGCTTTTAACACTCGTGATGGACACTACGAATACCTGGTAATGCCCTTCAGTCTCAGTAACGCTCCTGCCGTGTTCCAAGGGTTCGTAAATGAAATCCTGTTGAATACTTCAATAGTAGTATATCTTGACGACATACTCATATTTTCCAAAGATATAGCTACTCACCGGCTAACTGTCAAAGAGGTACTTTCCCGTCTCCGAGAGAACCATCTCTACTGCAAATTAGAAAAATATATTTTCGAGACAGACAGTCTCAGACATCCCATTTCTAGGATTCATCCTTTCAGGAACCCAGATTCAAATGGATCCAGCCAAAGTTCAAGCGATCCTAGACTGGCCACAACCTACCACTCTAAGAGACACACAGAGATTTATTGGCTTTGCCAATTTCTATCGACGTTTCATCCAGCACTACTCAACAATCATCTCACCCATTACCTCACTAACCCGTAAAGGGTCCAATCCTGCAAGATGGCCAGTGTCAAGTCAACAAGCGTTCCATCAGCTTAAAGAGGCCTTCATCACTGCTCCCATTCTCAGGCAACCAGACACCACCCTGCCATTCCTGTTGGAAGTAGATGCTTCATCTGAAGGAGTGGGAGCTGTGTTATCCCAAAAATTCTCGGATGACCAAACACATCCCTGTGGGTTCTTCTCAAAAAAATTCTCACCGGCAGAGAAGAACTATACCATCAGAGAAAAAGAATTACTGGCAGTAAAACTGGCGCTTCAAGAGTGGCGATATCTCCTGGAAGGAGCAATTCACCCCATCATTGTCTACACAGACCACAAAAACCTCTTGTATTTCAAGACTGCGCAATGTGTTAATCCTCAACAAGTTCGCTGGTCTCTTTTCTTTTCCAGGTTTAATCTACAACTTCGCTTCCGCCCGGGCACCAAGAACGTCAAAGCTGACGCCTTGTCTCAACAATTCAGTCCGGAAGAGTTAGATGAAGACCGTCTTATCCTTGATCCCGTCATGCTCTCAAGTACCCAAATCGTCCCTGCCGGGAAAACGTTTGTACCACTGTCTCTCAGAAAGAGACTCATGTCTTGGGCTCACGCATCTCGGTTCGCCGGTCATGCCGGGATCACAAAAACTCTGGCCTTCATCTCACAAAGTTACCGATGGCCAACTCTGCGAGAGGATGTTAAGACTTTTGTTAATGCATACTACTTGTGTGCACAACACAAAACACCTCGAAGACCACCACTAGGAGCATTACAACCCCTGTCTATTCCAAGATCCCCCTGGACACGTGTGTCAATGGACTTTGTCACAGATCTGCCTCCGTGTCACCACTTCAACACTATTTGGGTTATTGTGGACAGGTTTTCAAAAATGTCCCACTTTATCCCGCTCAAAGGGTTACCTTCTGCACCAACCCTGGCCCAACTCTTTATTTCTGAGATATTCCGTCTTCATGGCTGTCCGGAAGAAATTGTATCCAACAGAGGAGTACAATTTACCGCCCGGTTCTGGCAGGCTCTTTGCAAAAGTCTACGTATTAAACTAAAGTTTTCAACTGCATATCACCCACAGACAAATGGCCAAACCGAGCGGGTAAACCAAGACTTGGAAACTTTCATCCGGCTGTATGTGTCCTCTTCTCAAGACGACTGGGTGGATCTATTACTTTGGGCAGAATTCTCCCATAACTACCACTACCATGAATCATTGGGGAATACGCCCTTCAAAGTGGTCTATGGTCTGCAACCAAGAATACCACCCTTTTCACTACTCCCTGCTGAATCTGTACCCGCTTCAGTTTCTTCATTAAGGAAGTTCTCCCAAACCTGGAGGAAGGTGAGATCTTTTTTGCTCATGTGTGAGGCAAGTGCACCCCCTCGGGCATAGAACTTCTGTGCCTTGTACTCTTTTTTTTACTATACATAGAAACAAAGAAACAAAGGAAGTGATTTCAAATAAGAGCCACATGGCCCATCCAGTCTGCTCAGTTGTTTATTTAAAACTATACTGACCCTAAACCCTATTTACCCTCAATTTAGTTTGAGATTTAGGATATCCTTATATTTATCCCAAGCATTTTTAAACTGTTCTACTTTGTTAGCCCCAACCACCTCAGATGGGAGGCTATTCCACTTATCTATCACCCTTTCAGTGAAGTCATTTTTCCGTACATTTCCTCTGAATCTACCACCCTCCAAATTAAATGCATGACCCCATATTCTACTACACCTCTTTCTTTGAAAAATGCCACCCTCCTCTAGTCAGTCACAACCTTGATATATTTGAAAGCTGCTATCATATCCCCCCTTTTCCTTCTCTGCTCTAAGCTAGAAATGTTTAGTTCCTCTAGTCTTTCTTGATATGCTTTATGACACAGGCCCTGGACCATTTTAGTTGCTCTTATTTACAGAGTGTCACATATCGCGGCAGACGCCGCACTTACCCCATCAGCCATCCTCTGGTTCCCTGCCGCTCTGCCACCACGGTCTCCCGGAGTCTGCCACTATTACAGTGACAGACTCCTATACTCACCCTGATGCTGTCTGAGCCTGGCGTTCCACGTGTCTCCTCCGTTCCGTGGGCGCCGCCATCTTGCTTGGAGTCACATGCGCTGAATCACCAATGAGGAAGCTGCCTCTCCGGTCCTCCAGCCAATCGGTGCACAGGGCACACTATTTAAACCCTGTGCACAGTTACAACGATGCCAGAACAACTAGGTCTCCTAGGTGCCTGGTACTCCTGCATTGTGCTGTTTGTTCCTGATCCAAGTCTTGATCCAGTACCCTGTCTTCAGTCTTGATCCTGAATCCAGTCCTGTGGTCCAGTCCTGTGGTCTAGTTCTGTGGTCCAGTCCTGTGGTCCAGTCCAGTGGTCCAGTCCAGAGGTCCAGTCCTGTTGGTACAGTCTTGTGGTACAGTCTTGCGGTCCAGTTCTGCGGTCCAGTCCTAAGGTCCAGTCCTGAGGTTCTGTCCTGAGGTCCAGTCCTGAGTTCCAGTCCTGTGGTCCAGTTTGTTCAACCATGCTGACTCCAGCCCCGCTGACTCCGGTCCCGCTGACTCCGGTCCCGCTGATTTCGGTCCCGCTGACTCCGATTCTGCCAACTCCGGTCCTGCTGACTCCAGCCTTACAGTCACCCAGTCACCAGAAGAAGAAAGAAAAGGAGGAGGAGCCAGACCCCGACGTGGCAAGATATGAAGAGCCAGAGGAACTGGAGCTGAAAAACGGGGAGAATTTGGTGCCCTAGGCAAGATTTTCAATGGTGCCCCCCGTCCTCCCGCAGTCACACCACACGTGTTGCATGTGATAAGGATATCTTGGTGTGTGGAACCAGGACAAGCATATGCTTACAGGTCTATTATATAGAAGACAGGGAGAAGAGAACAAAAATATGTATATATTTTACATGTATATACACACACCACTCACTATTCGTGAGTAGCGGGAGAGTCTGCACACCAAGCAATTTGAATATACACATAAAAATTGTAATAATAATTTTTATGTGTATATTTATTCTAAAAAAAAATTATGTGCATGCATGAATGGGTAGTGGTATAGTAATATTGTGCATGTATGAATGGGTAGTGGTATAGTAATATTGTGCAATTTTGAGTTGTGATGGTCATGGAGTGTGTTTTATAAATATGCGTGTGTGTATCTCCATCTATATAGCTGTATAGATAGATAGACTTATCTCTGCTTTTTTCACTATTAATTCTTTCTCTTCTTTCTTTCTTCTGACTTCTGGTTCAGGACACAAAATAGTAACTCATATGTATATATATATATATATATATATATACATATATATATATACATACATAATACATACATACATATATATACACACACAAATTTATACATGGAGAGAGATAATGGGGTAGATCCTGAACTACGTTCCCGATCCGTTTCAATGCGTAACGTATTTACGCTATCGTATTTACTATGCACTCCCCTCGGTCTGACGTACTTTGGTCGTCTTAATAATTCCAAACCCTACCTTAACTTTTGGCAGTGTAACCGCTTATGTCCACTCACGTACGTATAGCCTGCGCATAGTTACGACGCGTCCATACCGTTCAATTTAAATGCCTCACCTCGCCTTCGTAGCGTAATTACGGAAGACGTATATTTGGCACGCCCCAACGTAAGGAGATACGATACTGATACGTTAAAAGGCCCTTACGCTATGAGTTATGTGGCGTAACATCTGCCCCGCGCATGCGCAGTAAGTACTAATGAGTGAATTTACGCTAGCGTCAAGCGTAAATTCATTTGCGGACGTTATTCTGGATCTGCTCCAATATGTACACATTAATTGCAAGGGGGTTTTTGTGTGTGTGTATATATAAAGACTTGGTACGGCTATGGGGACGAGATTCGCGCCCAGTTTCGCCAACCTCTATATGGGCAAATTGGAGGAGGAGCTAATTTGGGGTGGCGACCTGGGCGCGAATCTCGTCCTATACCGCAGATACATAGATGATCTGTTTTTTATTTGGAAAGGCACTTCAGAATCCTTTCTTCAATAATTATAATCTTACTTTTACGTGCTCTTATGACTCCCACTCCATTAACTTCCTGGACATCACGGTGACCATCATAGATAATTTGTTGACCACTAAAACTTATACCAAACCAGTTGACACTGTCAACTATTTAGGTTATACGAGTAACCATCATAAAGGTTGGGTTAACAATATACCCAAAGGGCAGATGAGATGAATCCGAAGAAACTGCTCCAATACAGATTCTTTCATAGAACAGGCTGGGGTCCTCACTTCTAAATTTAGGGAAAAGGGTTATCCATAAACCCTTTTAGAGTTTGCTTATCAGGAAGCACTAACTCTAAAGAGGGCAGAAATTTTGGGTGTCAAATTGGGTGACACAACTAAAGATCAATTACCCTTAGTTGTTGGAAGATCTCTAGCGTTTGTCTCCAAATTGAATCACTCAGCAGG
>WWET01005390.1:46420-59259 GCA_011038615.1 Limnodynastes dumerilii | reverse complement strand
ATATACTATACACATACACATACCAACAAATAAATCTATATTTGAGGACAATGCCTAATTATTTAGGATTAATAAGAACAATAATTAATAAAAACTAATATATATATATATATATATATATATATATACACATACACATACCAACAAATAAATCTATATTTGAGGACAATGCCTAATTATTTAGGATTAATAAGAACAATAATTCTTGAAATAAAAACTGATGCCATGGACTTGTGAAACCTGACCTAGAGATCTAAGACACAGATTCCTCTAACTGGATGTAAAGATGTAAAGATCTCTTATAGTCACAGTACAGACTGACTTACCTTATGAAGACAATCCCCAACATTCTCCAGCAGAGGCGGCCCATGGCATAGGCGGCCCATGGCATAGGCGGTATAGGCGTCTGCCTAGGGCCCCGTGGATCTGGTGTCCCTAGGGGGCCCTGTGCCTACACCGTACCATCAACCGCCACTGGACTGCAAATGTGAAGTAAAGGCCCGGGGGGGCCGCAGCAGCCAGTACAATGCCCCCAGATTCACCATCCCAGCGGCACTGTACTGGCTGCTGCAGCCCTGCGCAGGGCCTTTACTTCCCGGACACTGTAGTTACATACACAGTGGCCGGACTGCTGCATCCAGGCACTGTGTATGTGTTGCTATGGCAACACAGCACCGTTTTTAGCGTGAAAAAACGCAAAACCTGGGGCCGCCCCTTAAATCTCCAGAGTCATTTTTATTTTATTTTTTCACTCTGTCTTTGTGGGGTCTCTACCCCACACTCTTATACTACTTCACTTCTGTAGGATTTCCCTAGATATTTGGAGTCACCCTAAAGCCTTCTCACTCCTGTGCCTCCTTTTGGGACTCGTGCACCTCTCCTAGAGGCTGGACAGAACTTGAAGAACTTGTGTTATATGTCCAGGCTCCCCATGACTGTCCTCCTCCTCCCAGGTTTTCCACCAACTGCTGCCTGCCAACTGCCACAGGTGAAAAGTGATAGACCATTCCCTACATTTTCTCCTTCTCTCTATCTCTCTCTCACACACACACACACACACACAGTGCACTCCATAATACATTCTCCCTACCTCTATTTCTCACACACAATGCACCCCATAATGCATTTTCCCTACGTCTATCTCTCTCACACACAGAGTGCACCCCATTTTATATTAAGAAAAAGACTATATAAATGTCTGTCCAATACCAGGCGCTAGGGACAGTGGGCCTGATCCAGACCTACGCTTGTGTGCGTAGCGTATTAATGCCGGCGTACCTACGATGCACGGCAATAGGCACGCCCCTTGCTTGTACTTAGTTTTGCTTTCATGCGCTCGGCAAACCCTACTCTAACTTTTCTGTTCGTAATTGCGGGCGTCCGTATGGTCATTGCGTATTTACGACGCTTAGCACGCCTATACTGTATGATCTAAATGCCTCACCGCACCCTCGGCGCGTAGTTACGGATTTCGTAAGGCAGGCACGTCCCCTCCAGCGTTAATACAAAGCTAATATGCCCACGGCTCATATGCTCAGAATTTCTCGTTTTCACGTTTTTATGCTTAGACTATAAAGGGCACATCTCAGTTATTGCTGTAATTCAATATGTGAAGTCACTAATTCAGCAGTCATAAAAGTTCAGCAAAAACATGAATGGAAAAAACAATGTGTAAAGTCTCTGACATAGTTATCATGTAAATTCAGGACGGGACTTCTATTGTTCATCGGAATCCCACGTAGATTTGCTCACTGCTGCATATTCTGGTGGCAGATAAGTTATATATATCCCAAGATCAATTCTAGTATAGTAACGTTAATCCTCCCATTAACACCACCATATCCACACTCTCTTCCCCTGCAGCTTCAAGGGAATCCTTCCTAGGTATTTTACTATTAATTTTATTGAAAATGGAAAGGATTAAAAATAAAACATACTCATGTAACGTCACCCCCGACCTACAGTATGCCTCCAATTTTACCAACTGTACAATGTTATACCAGTGGTGTAGCTGCGGCTGGTGACTGCAATCACATAATAGGTGCAATGGTGTAAACCAACGCATTGGGACCTGGGTGGTCTTTCTTAAGGTATGAGGCTTCTATACTAGTACATCCTATAAATAGCTAGCAGCCCATCCTTTTAACAGTGAAGACGCATACCCTGCAACATTTTATAATGGAAAATAGGTACACCTAGGGGGCGTGTCTGTGAAGGGGGCATGGCTTGTCCCATGGAGGGGTGTGACTTTTATCTGCTGTTATTTGCCTGTATGATAAGGTGTAAAATCTCATTTTACACCTTATCATATGATCTAAGAACTCTCAGGAGAGTATCTGTCCCCACAGCCCTACTATAGTGATCAGATGCTGCAGGACTGGAAGGTGAGTATAGATGGAAGGGAACTGCCAGGCTAGAACATGGTACAGGAGCCCTTTTAGCCGGTACAGACCCTTAAAAAAAAGGTACTGTACCTGCTAAATAGCTACAGTTGGAGGGTATGCAGACTAATGTACAAAGAAAAAGAATGTACTATCCCAAACTGATAAGAGAACGGATTCTAAAGTGCTTGTGTTGCAGCTGTGCTCTGAAAACAATTTAGCATTAAACAAGACAAAAAAAGGTTAGGTCACTTACCTGCATTCCTTTCATTCCCCCTAAACCAGCATGGCAAACTTGCAGTTTTTGTTTTGCAGCCCCATCTCAGGAAAGTTCAGCGATTGCTGTAAAAGGCCTGCTATAGGGTGCCACAGAAGTTAAACAAGACAGCTGAGAGCAAAGCCCTTTTCAGCAGTTCTGTATAACTGCTGCATTGACCACCAGCAGGAAACAGCAGGAGAAAGAGTGCCTTGCAGTAAGCCTCACACAGAAGAGTTTATGAAATGGTCTATCATCTGATACAATGATTCTGGACACCTCAAACACCTTGACCCTGAAGGGTTTGATGCAAAGACATGAGATAACATTTTTCCAATTTACATGCTGAGCTGTTCAAAATTGCTAGAAGATGTTGCAGATGACTGAGGGGGAGCCTCTGATTCTTCTGAGGGAGCTGAGGGACTAATCTGATAAATGATCTAAGGTCTGTTTAAGAGGGCAGCTTTCTGGGAGTTCCCACCTCCTTTTCTGTGAGTGTTACTTGTCTTTGCCTATAACGGTAGCTTGTCTAAATGAGTAAGATGAATGATTATCACAGCGCTAAGCGCATCTGTTGGCGGGGATGCACCACCCAACTTTATATTAAATAGGCATTGTTATAGCTGCATAACCGCCAGAAGGTCTCTGGGGAAAGCGTGCTCCTAGGCGGCAGGTAAATCTTTGCAAGAAAACACAAATCACTTGATATGGCACGTCAAGTAAGCCAAGGCTCACGTAGCATAGTCTAGGAAAGTAGACTTTATAAAATATGTCAGCTGAAGAGTATCTTAATTAAAAGCACAATAGTATAACAAATGACTAAGGCTATCGGTTGTAATGAACCAGGATGTCCACAAGGTGGCAGCAGAAGTTAATAAGTAGAGATCTATTCAGGAGAAGGGTGAAAGCATGTATATGTAGGGAGATATACTCAACTATTGCAGACAGGATGTAGGATTACAGTAAATAGGTAGATACATTAAAGGTATTACAAAGTTTTTAAATGTCACCTCTAGTGTCTTGGTTAGCAGTATTGGTATGTTCAGACCTTATCTAAGATGGAGGCAGCGGTGTCATGGCAGTGGTCCACCTCCTGAATTGCCTTCACTGCTCTGAAACCTCCCACAGCCCGCTGATTTTACAGGCAGCGCAGTTGGTCTGGTGATCTGCTGCCAGTAGGAGCTGTAGTCCCTCTTTAAAAAGTCCATGCAGTAGATACCTGGGGAGATAGCTGTCTTCCAGGCACAGGTGGTGGGTCTCTCACACTGAAAGCCCACCACTCCTAGGGGCCTTTTTTCCAACCCAGTTCTCCCAGACCCAGGTGTCCATGGTTTAGCTGGCACTCTCACATGGGTGTCTTGCATTGACAGAGCCTGTGCCTGAGCGCACACAGGCTTCGGTACTCCCCGTTGGGAATAGCAGGGGGGTTATCTTATTTCTATAAGGCCAGCCCGGCAACAGGCCCCAGACACTTGTGTGCGCCGCAGCCATAGCTCCATGGCATTGAATCGCATCTGTGCTCGTGCTGGGCCACCTCCAAGCATGGTCAGTCTAAAGTCCTGCAATGATCTGTGAGATCTCTCCCTGATGGCCAAATAGGAGATATCTCACCTGGAGCTCAGCACCAGTGTTGCCAACTCTGAAACATAAAACAAGCAACCGAGACATTAAAAACAAGCCCAAAACAAGCCCAATCCAATCCGAAAAAGCCCAAAAACAAGCCCAACTAATTATATATAAATAATAAACCAGTAGGTTGTCATAACCACCTACTTTTTTTTTACATCTGTTTCTATCTAGCTATCTAATTCTTTCCCTCTACTCTAGCCCATACTATTCTATTGTATACATTCACACCTCATTCACACGTTATTTACAACCCATTAACCACTCACTTCCCTCCTTCCCATTCACACCTTATATACTTTACCTGCCTTTATCTTCTCCCCACTGCTCTGCTGACACCTGCAAAAAAAAAAAAAAAAACAAGCCCAAAAACCGCAACCCGCGGCCAGCAGAAAAAAGCCGCGACTCAGGGAAAAAATAAGCCCAATTCCGCTTGTTATAAGCGGACTTGGCAACTATGTTGCTGACTCTCCCGGGATGACTGGGAGACTCCCGAAGTTCGATGACATCAAGTCCCACCCCATCCTTAGTAACACTATGAATGGCTGCTTCGATTAGACAAGGGGTGTGGCTTCAAGTATTGATTTGCATAAACCACGCCCTGAAATCCCTCTTCTATGGCGTTGTCCCTTGTTTCTCCCGGAAGGCAACTCTGCTTAAGTCCGCAAATATAAAGTAACCTCTGGGCGATTGAAGTCCATTCATGTGAGGGGGGCTAGTGACATGGCTGGATAGTCAGTGCGACCCTCCCAATATGTTTGGGAATCCGTGGGTGTGGAGGTCAGATTTCCTGGCCCTTAGTGGTTTTGGGTACACAAGGAAGGGGACTATTTTGCAGACGCTGGAGTCCTAGTAATGTCCAGTCTGTGCGGTGAGACAAAAGCTAGTCTAATAAATAGAAGTTACAGGCTCAAGTGTTAAATAGTTCATTTTTTTATTCCTTTTGTGGTAACATAGAAAGTGACAAAAGATAAGTTACTACTAAAATAAAACTATACCGATTCTGGACCCTATTTGACCCTTAATTTAGGTTAAGTATGTATAATATCCATATATTTATCCCAAGCATGTTTAAACTGTTAGTTTTGGACTCAACCACCTCAGATGGGAGGCTACTCCACCTATCAACCACCCCTTCAGTGAAGTCATTTCTCAGAACGTTTCCTCTAAACCTCCCACGCTCCAGTTTATACACATCCTCATGTTCTAATACACTTCTTCCTTTAACTAATGCCCTCTCCTGTACCTGGTTACACCCCTTGATATATGTGAAAGCTGCTGTCATATTCCCCCTGGACCTTCTCTGCTCCAAGCTATACATGATTACTTCCTCCAGTCTCTCTCTGTATGCTGTGTGACACAGGCCATGGACCATTTTAGTTGCTGCTCTTTGCACAGTCTCTAATGTGTTGATGTCCTTCTAGCAATTCATCCTCCGAGAGCCCAGATCTACTAAGACAAAATAAAATAAACGTTTGTAATATGAGCACGCTGACCATCTCCCTATGCAGAATCAAAGTCTCGCCTCTCTTGAACTTGCTCCTATTAATGACATGAATCACTCGTTGTGCATGGAGCGATTATAGCTGCCGAGGACACAATTTATACTGTACTGAAAACGTCGTCATCCAGCCTACAGATCTGTGTGACATTCACACTCCGCATGTAGGGACTGAGCCCAGCTCTGGGGCTGCTTTTATTCACCCCCCCTGGACGATGAACAGACAGACGCACACGTGACGAAGAAATCATGGCTGTCACCCAGTAGCTACCCTACGCTCATGGATATTTCAACGGACAGAAGATTAAATAAGAAAGGCAGTGTGCTATTGCAGCCAGCGGCGCCTTGACGAGCTAGCTCTTGTCAGTACTTCACTCCACAGGGCGCACACGTCAACAGCTCCCGCGTTACAGAGCGCTATAGAGTGTCTCCGAGCTGCTGCTGTAGACAGCTGAAAGGCGTCTCTTCTGGTGTTAATTCGAGGAACATGTGTGATCGTTGTCTGGAGTGCGCAATGAAATAAAAGGTTACCGCTATTCGCTCATGACGCCCAGGCAACCGGAAGCTGTCATACTGGGCATGCGCGTTGCAAATTTTTTCACGAATTTTCGCTTACGATGAGCGTACTAGCGACGGCGGCCGTAGCTCTGGATCAGGCCCATGGTTACAGTGAAGTAACTGTCACTTGTACATGGATAGTCCAGGAAGGAGGTGAGGTAACTGGACCTTTTTTCAATCAATTAAAATAAATAGGTGATAGTGATGGAAGGTTGGGGTCTGGGAACAAGCCACAAGATAATATTACACAAAACCTTGTACAGCTACGTACATCTATAGTATAGTGTCAGTGTGTTTACTAGCGACGGCGGCCGTAGCTCTGGATCAGGCCCATGGTTACAGTGAAGTAACTGTCACTTGTACATGGATAGTCCAGGACCTGAAGGAGGTAACTGGACCTTTTTTCAATCAATTAAAATAAATAGGTGATAGTGATGGAAGGTTGGGGTCTGGGAACAAGCCACAAGATAATATTACACAAAACCTTGTACAGCTACGTACATCTATAGTATAGTATAAAGTCAGTGTGTTTTCTGTGATTTGCTGTACATATTATCATGGTTCTTTGTGTTTCTCTGTAAAACTATAAAATATATCAAATGGACCACCTACATTACTTCTTCTATCTGGAATTGCTACAAACGTTGCATAGTCGGAATTGAACCCCATCCTCTCTCACTCCGCTATGGGACAACCCTGCGTTTCCTTCTAGGATGCCTGGTCCTGAGCATTGCAGTGATTGTGATGCCTTTGTTTTGAGTGAAACAATTTGGAAACTCAGGCGTTGTTCAATCTGTCAGAAAATGTCTTTTTTGCGGGATGAGATAGCTAAAATGCATGGTGAGATATGCAGGATGTCTGTATCTTTGATGTCACCATTGCCTCAGAGAGTTCCCAGGAGGCGTACTGGGTGGACTATGGTGAGGAATGCTTGTAAGAAGTTTCCAGTTCCGCAAGGACACATTGCACAAGCTGTTTCTTTGCAGAACTCATATGCAGCACATGGAGGGCTGGAGTGCATTACAACAGATAATGTAGAACATGAGGTGTTGAGGGAACCTGATGACAGGAATAGGGAATTCCTGAGAAGGACTGCACTTCTTGTGGGGGATTCTATTGTTAGCGGTATCCAACTAGAAAGAGGTTCTGAAAATATTAATCATGTGAAGTGCTTGCCCGGAGCTACAGTTCCACGGAATAAAAAGTGCATTTTAAATATTCTAAAGGCAGTGAGCAAGGAAAGGGAGGTTGATGTCATTATCCACCTTGGGACAAATGACTTGGCCAATGCTGCAGATATTCTAATAGAGCAGTTTGATTGCTTTATTTGAAACCATTTAAACTAGGAGAGGGGGGCAGTAATACAAATAATAAAAATAGCTGCTCCCCAAACTAAGAAGTGTTGTGTGGCCAGTCAATAATGACAGATAGTATAGCCTCTGCAACTAATGGAAAAGAAACCATAAAAAGCAATATAAACATATCTAGTAATAATAATAAGCTGGAGAATAGGAGATTTATAATGCAACCTCTCAGAGCAATGTGAACTAATTGCAATAATGTCAAGGGATGATCTGGATATTGTGGGAATCACAGAATCATGGTGTAATGAAAATCATGACTGGGACCTAGCTATACCGGGTTATAATTTATTTAGGAAGGATAGAGTAGAAAAAAATGGAGGAGGCGTATTAATGTATATTAAGGATGGGTTAAATTTAACTTTAATTGGGAGTATTGGGAGAAAAAACTGAGGCAATTTGGGTAACCAGTGAAACCCAGGGTTATTCTTCATACTGGAGTGATATATATGCCACCAGTGCAAGTGGAGGAAATGGACAATGGTGTAGATCCAGAACTACGTTTGCCGTACGTTTATTTGCGTAGCGTATTTTCGTGTGCGTATATTCTATACACTCCCCTGGTAACACCCCTTGAACGTACGTATTTTGTCAAAATACACTTTCCAACACGAATTTACGCAGCTAAGCACGCCCATACTGTACACTTTAAATACAACCCCCCGCCTACTTAACGTATTTCAGACGTATTTTGGACTCATGTAAAATTGGCACGCCCACACGTAAGTATTTACGTGACACGTACGTGAATGGCCCACACGTTCACAATTACGCAACGTTACGGAGCGTATTTTCTATGGTGCGCAAGCGCAGTACTTACCAAAACGCGATTTTACGTCTCCGCCACGCGTAAATTCGCTCCGAAGCGTTGTTCTGGATCTGGCCCAATTCCTATTGCAAGACATTGCTAAAATGGCATTAAAAGGGGAGGTAATAATCATGGGAGAGTTTAATCTACCTGATATAAACTGGGGTAAGTCTTCAGCAAGCTCCACTAGAAGTGGGGACATTTTAACTTCATTACAGGGAGTGTCACCTTTTAGTAAGGCTTTTGACACTGTGCCACATCGCAGACTGTTAAATAAGCTTTGAGACCGGACTTAAAGATAGTTGCATGGATACGATCTTGGTCTATCTTAGGATAGACAACCGCGGGTAGTAGTAAATGGAATCCCTTATGGGGATAGTAAGGTCACCAGTGGAGTACCCCAGGGTTCTGTACTTGGACCAGTGCTATTTAATATCTTTATAGGTGATACTGCCTGTGGTATTGAGGGGAAAATATGCCTTTATGCAGATGACACCAAGATATGTAACCGGGTAGACACGCCAGGTGGGTTACAGAAAATGAGGGATGATCTAGGTAGACTGGAGGAATGGTCAAGAGTGTGGCAATGCAGTTTAATGCCAAAAAATGCAAAATCATGTACTTGGGGCACAAAAACCCAAAAGCTCAATATAGCATTAATGGCACTACATTAGAAACTACTGAGGCGGAAAGGGATTTAGGAGTCATTATTTCATGTGACTTAAAGGTAGCCAAGTAATGTAACAAAGCAATGAGAAAGGCAAGTCAGATGCTTGGTTACATAGGGAGAGGAATTAGTACCAGAAAGAGAGAAATAGTAATGTCCCTTTATAGATTGTTGGTACAACCTCACCTAGAATACTGTGTTCAATTCTGTAGGCCATATCTACAGAAAGACATAAATACATTATAGACTGTGCAAAGATCAACTAAAATGGTCCATGGCCTGTGTCACAAATCATACCAAGAAAGGCTAGAGGAACTAAACATGTAAAGCTTGGAGCAGAGAAGGGGGATATGATCGCAGCTTTTAAATATATCAAGGGTTGAGGAGGGTGGCATTTTTCAAAGGAAGAGGTGTAATAGAACACGAGGGCATGAATATAAACTGGAGGGCGGTAGATTCAGAGGAAATGTGCGGAAAAGTTACTTAATTGAAAGGGTGATAGATAAGTGGAATAGCCTCCCATCTGATGTAGATAAGGCTAACACAGTAACATGATTGGGATAAATATAAGGATATCCTAAATCTTAAACTAAATTGAGATAAATAGGGTCTAGGGTCAGTATATTTTTAATAAACAAATGGGCAGACTGGATGGGCCATGTGGCTCTTATCTGCCGTCACTTTCTATGTTTTTGTTTCTATGTTTCTCTTGCTACTAGGTCTTTCCTTCATGGTTGTTTGTGCTCTACCTGCTTGCTGTGTAGGTCCCTTCCTGAGTGCAATGTTAGTATATTTGTCTTTACGGTCCTTTGGGCATACCCCTTATTCATCACCGGTGAGGGTCTTACCTATGTTCCCCCTCCGGTGTCAGTACCAGGACTCGCCATTGGAGGCCATGACTTTCCTTTGGCCTGCAGCCAAGCCTGTTCCCACTATCAGGGGCTCCAATGAACACCTGGCCTCTGGTTTGACTCCAAGCCTCGGTGAGAGTTTCTCTTACATTATAACCAGCCAATACTCTAGGCTCACGGACCCAGTGGAGCTCAGTAATTCTAGTCCTACTCAAGTTCTGGCCAATCAGATTCAGGCCATCTCCCAGGTGGTCTCTTTGATCATCTGGTTGCTAATGAAGCTGCGACTAAAACTGTACGGGAGCCCCATCAGCATCCTGCGGTTGAGACCAAGCTTAACCTTCCTGATCGCTTCTCTGGGGACCGCATGATGTTTCGTAACGTTCAGGAAAGCTGCAATCTTTACTTTTCCCGCCTCCCACTTCCTCCGGTACAGAGCAGCAGTGAGCTGGAATAGTAATTTCTATTCTTAAAGGCGACCCTCAGTCCTGTGCATTTGGACCTCCTGCAGTAGACCCAGCCCTGCATTCGATGATGCCCTTTTTTAAAGCCTTTGGATTTTTATACGACGACCCAAATCCGAATCGTGTAGCATCTGCTGAATCCCACCTGCAAAATCTGTCAGGGCCTAGGTTAATCAGAAGAATACAGCGCTGACATCAGGAGATGGCCTGCAAATAGCCTCTGGAACAATCCTGCACTCCGAAGCCAGTACCATCTGGGTCTAACCAACAAGATTAAAGATGCATTATTGGTCCAGTATTCTCCACCAAACATCTGGAGCAGTTGGGCCATTAATGGCCATGGCAATTGGCCATTAAAATCGACCAATGCTTTCAAGAAAGATGCCAAGAGAAAAACGCTGTATCTGCCTCTTCTTCTAGCAATGCATGGCCACTCTTGCTTCCTTCCACTCTGGGCCCTGAAGAGCCTATGCAGCTAGGCGCTTCTTGTCTCACCAAAGAAGAAAGAACTCATCATTGTGCCTCCAGTTTGTGTCTGTATTGTAGTGTTTGAAGCCATTTCTTACAGGGCTGTCCTACTCGTCCAGTAAAAGACAAAGCTTAGATGATGGAGAAGATGTATGTCTAGGCTCTTAAATTTTCTCTTCCACAAATGCATTGCTGGTTCCAGCAGTTATCTCTTTTCGAGGGACAGTTTATAACATGTCTGCTTTCCTTGACAGTGGTGTGGCTGGCAACTTCTTGGATATTTTATTCTTCAAGTCCCTGCATATTTCATTCCAGGAGCTCAAGTCACCCCTTACAGTTTGTGGATTAGATGGGAAACCGTTATCTGACGAATAGCCCCATTCTCTACTCCTCTTGTTCAACTCTCCATTGGAACTCTACATCTTGAAGACCCGTCCTTGTACTTGATCCATTGTTCTGCTTCTCCTCTGATTCTGGGTCGTCAATGGCTCTACCTCTACAACCCAGTCATTGATTGGATCAAGGTAAAAATTGTCAGTTGAAGTGACCATTGTTCCTCTACATCTCTGTCTACCTCTCCATGGACAACTTCCATTACCACTACCTAATGGCCTACCCAACCACTCTTTATTGGATGTTTTTCTAAAAAAAAGCATCAAATGTCCTACCTCCTCATCGTAGTTATGACTGCTCAATTGAACATTTACTAAATGCCAAGTTACGGTACCTAAGAGTAAACTGTACTCTCTTTCACGTCCGGAGACCAAGGAAATGGAGGATTATGTAAACGAAAATCTCGCTAAAGGGTTAATTCGTCCTTCCAGATCTCCTCTGGGTGCTGGTTTCCTTTTTTGTGGAAAAGAAGGATGGTACTCTGCGTCCCTGCATTGACTACCGAACCCTTAATAAGGCCAGGTTAACAAGCTATTTTAGCCAGCTCTTACAAAAATGACTTACATTATGTGACCAACTTTCTATTTGTGGGTTACAAATGCATTTCATCATTGTCTGACTACTACTTTAGTGCATTTCACAGTGACTGTGCATAATTTAATATTTTTGAGATCAGTTTGTTGTAACTTATATACCTCCATCAGCTATATTATAATACACTACTGATACACTTAAACTCAGTAGCATTATTTTAATGCATAGCTTTTCTCTTTGAATACCTTGAGGTTCATTGGGGGTTAAAGGCTGAACTTTGTCTAGATTGCCCAGGAATCTAACACTGGCCCTGATTATTATCTGTGTAAACTATTATTATCCATATATGTTTCAGATAATTTTTATGATTATTGTTATTTTTTTTAGTTATTATATGTATATGTTTTTTTTATTAATACATATTAGATATCTGTAATGGTTTTTAGTTCAATTTTTCATATATACATAGTATATATGTGGTATTATTCAGTGATTGAAGTCTTGACACAAGTGCAGCGGTCTCTTTTGGGACTTTGAAAATCTACACCAGGGTTGCCGACTATTGAAAGCACCCTCCAGGAGAACCCGGAGGGAAGCCATGGATTACTGCAAGGGGCGGGGCTTAATGATGTGCTTTATGCAAATCATGTCATTAAGCCCCAACCCTGTCAATGACCAGCGTGATCTCTGTTGTTAAAGGGTATGGGTAGGACCCATTATACGGGTGATTGTTTGGGGGTCGGGCACGTGGGAGACGCGGCTCTACCGGGAAACCGGGAAAATGTCCCAAATTTAGTGAGTCTCCCTTGGCAACCGATCTACACACGTGTATGTGGGTTTTTTTATTACTTTTTATTTTACTATTTAACTTACTTAATATTAGGGTACTTCTTTATTTTTGCGGCCCCCGCTACGTAACTTACGTATCCCCGCTATCCCCGTAAGTTACGCAATATTTTTTATTTTATTTT
>WWET01005390.1:0-14800 GCA_011038615.1 Limnodynastes dumerilii | reverse complement strand
TATGAGCGCGCACAGAACACACTGTTACAAAGTGTAACCAAATGCTCATACACACATGTAGGAGTAATCAAAGGCAAAACGTCCTTTAAAAAGCACTAGGCTGCCTCTGAATATTTGCAGCCGCTGCATCCAATTTGTCCATTAATGAAAAGATCTTTTGGTCTCTTCTTGGTTTCTAAAATGGAGAGAGAGAGGACAGGAGCGCTGATAGTGCATTAAATTTTATTTTCAGATTCGATCTCCTGATCTAAAAACGTACCATTAATAATATATAAAACAGCATATAAACAATATCACACAGGATACTCGCCGCCCGAACATAGGCCAGTAATGCCGCTGGTGGACTCGTCCGAACAAGCTGCAAACAGTCAGGCCGTCTTGCGGGGGTAACACATGGACCGTGGGAAGCGCCTGGTAAGCTCCAGAAAAGGATATACCTCTGAGATTTAGAAATAGGCACAAATGACACAAAGCCAATCAGTCATTGACTGATATTTTTACTTACTTTATATGTGTTTGTATATACCTATAAAAAAAGCAAGATGTTTAATTATTATAGTACTTGAAATGTTTGGTATTTGACTTTTTTAGGATACCATATTTAAAGATTGATTGTATTTTTATATGTATTTTATTTCAGTAACATTGCTTGATTCAGAACGTGTGTTTTGTGCGTGAGTCTCCCACCGATTCTTCAAGTCTTCTCAACTATATTTTTTAAAAGTAAAGCTGCCTTCACATCACCACCGGTGAAAAACCTGGGTCTTTCAACACGTGTTTTCCGGTAATGAAATGGAGCGGTATAAAAAAAGGTGCCTTTTAAGTTCAGAAAAACTCAGGAAATTCCCGGATCTGTCCCTTTCAGATCACCAGGAATTTACCGGGTTTCAGTGTATTTAAAACGTGACATGGCATGCTGATGCTTGTCGTGCTACAGGCACCAGCATGCCCTATCATCCTGTGCACCAAAAAACAAAGTAATGCCCCTCCAAACTACTAAATAAAATATAGAATACATGTAGAATGGCAGGAGGTATGTTGCACAGAAAAGTAGGGGCTGCTGAAAACCAGTGTGTTCTGAAAATCTCAAATTTCAGTGCAAATATTTGGAAAAACAGAATATATAAAAAATATGAAAAGCACTAGTACATCTGCGCTCCAAACAAAAGTTCAAATGAAGTACAATCTATGCCATATGGTAATGACTGGTACTCTGATGCAATTTCCAACTTATAAAACAAATAAATATAAAGTCTCTTAAATATGGATAATCTTCCAGCTCAAAATATATTGCACCAGGATAATTAGAAATCAACAGTTTCATATATATATATATATATATATATATATATACACATATATCAAATAATGCTGTCGAAATAATAGCAATGTGACATGCAATCGAACTCCAAACTTCAAATATAATTAGAAAAAGAAAAGGGATTAAAGACTCGAGCTAGGTGAAATGGTGCGACGGTTTTATCAGAGCGCTACCTACCAAGACAGAAACTGCCAATCTGTCAAAAAGGCAAACACAAGATAGAATGTGGAGGAGTGCTAGAAAAACCAAAAAGAATCTCGGCAGATTATAATAATAAAATTAAATTTATTAAGCACATATATTAAAATTAAAACATAAGGTTATAAGCATCAGTGATACCATTCAATGTTGTATAAATATACATACACAATGTGCATCATTAATTTCAAATAATGCTCTAAAATTAGAATAGCCTGGACATATATTGCTTGTTAGTTTGATTGGTATATCCTGAAAAAGCTTTAAGATAGATAATGACCATATAGTTTGAAACTCAGTCAAACTGACTATATGGTTTCATATTGCCTGATCCAGAGCTACGCCGATGCGCTGTGCTTACTAAAGCACAGCGTATCGGCGTTCACTTACCCTGGCACTCCCCCTGTGCGGGCGTATGGCCCCTTCCTTACGCCCCTTCCTACCCTCATTTACCTACCTCCCCCCGCCCACCAGCACTAACCTTAACATAGGGATGCTGGAGGACGTCCCCTCCAGCGTCCCTACGGCGCTGCTACGGACGCCCGATCCAGGATCGGGCGTTGCCGTAGCAACGCTGGGCAACATCTGCCCGGCGCATGCGCAGATCGACTGAAAAGCCAATCTTACGCGGCATACCTCTGGATCAGGCACATTATGTATATAAGTTTTCCAGGATCAAAATTCCACAAGTGCATATAGACAGAAATAGAATGTCATGTACTGAATATAAATTGAAATGATTAAGAGCATAAATATCCCTATACGTCCATATAAAAGATATACTAAAATTATAAATAATAAATTAATGCAGTTAACATGTGCGTTACTGGAAATGATGCGTATTGCTACAAGTAGTCTATAGTGCAGAAAGCATGATGTTTAATTCTTTATGTAAATAGATTTTTCTTGAAGGATCAAGATTCCACAAATAGATGCAAATTAAGATAATATAAAAGCCATATGGTACTAATAGATGGTACAAAAAAAATAGGAGAATGCAAATCAGTATTTCTGGAAGGATCAAGATTAAGGAGTGAAATATATACTAAAATCCATAGATGGTGGTGGATAAAGATTAAGGTGCAATAAACAATGTAATTTTGCTGAATAAAAATATAAATATATGATTGGAAGGGGCGGGACTATAAAAACCATTTTAATTTAAAATCTGAATTGAGGCCCAAAGGGATCAGTGTCTGCATGTCAAAGATAAATTTCATCTCCATTTTGGCCAAGGCTTCTGCGGTATCATTTTTCCTTCTTTCCTCATTTGTCCTTTTACTTTTTCTATTCCCACCATTTTGGTGATATCGGAGATAGAACAATTATGGGTAGTTTTAAAATGAGCCGATAAGGCGTGATTCATGAAACCTTTTTCGATATTACGCAGATGCTCTCTCCATCTAACTTTTAATGGTCGTGACATCCTCCCTATATATTGTTTTTTGCAGCTGCACTCCATCATATAAATTACGTCTGTTGTGGAGGATGTGATAAAATTTTTAATGGAATGTGTTATTTTCATTCTGAGTGCATATAATAGAGGTAATTTTGGTTTCCTGGTGAGTATGCATGCAGCAAACCAGACAGGTACCACATCTATAGAAACCTTTTGATTTGATATTGGATATTATGGTTTCTTGCTTTCTAAAATTACTAGATGTCAACATGTCCCCCAAATACTTAGCTTTTGTGTAAATAAATCTCGGTTTAGGGGTGATATAGACTTTTAATAGGGGATCTCCCAGAAGTATATATGGGCCCGGCCCCTAACATTTAAAAATACTTAGCATGACTTCCGGTGGGCGCCTTGCAGGAGTAAGACGCGTCTTAGAAGAGCTCCTCCAGCTGACGGCCAGAACCCAACTCCAGAAGCGGTGCGGCGGGCAGAAACCGAACAGGTGAGATAGATCAGCGGGGGATAGCCCCAAGCAAGAGCCTTTGCAGGCCGGCTCCCTGGGAGGAATAAACACCGGATCAGGACTGTGAGAGCCACAAGGTGACCACTGACCAAACATTGGTCAGTGGTCAGAACAAACAGTGGCCATCTTAACTCTCCAGAGATATATCAAGCTTTGAGTCTCCACAATATAAGGGGCTTTATGAATATTTTCTATTAGATCAAAGTCTCCTAGTTGATTGAAAAGGAAGGCTTACTCCCCTCTCTAATAGCAGCAATCTTACCCAAGTGTATATTACACAGAAGTTGATTGCTAACCGCTACTTACACTCCTGGGGTCTATCTACCAAGAAGTGACATTTATCTCTTGGGGGATTGTATACCAGGCAGAGGTAGGCTGCTCAAAAATACTTACCATAACAGGGACATTAAACCACGCAGAGGTTGGCTGCTCCAAAATATTTACCATAACAGGGACATTATACCACTCAGAGGTTGGCTGCTAAGCAGTTCTTGTTTCTAAAGAGATCATATACCACACAGAGGTTGGCTGCTATACTGTATTTGTTACTTTAGGGATCTTTCACCATGCAGAGGTTGGCTGCAGAGTTATATTTACTCTCCCTGGGAATTAATACCATGCAGAGGTTGGCTGCTAAACCAATAGTCAAGCTAATTGGGGACTTACACCACGCAGAGGTTGGCTGCTAACAGGATTCCTTGTTATCACAGACTTACACTGCACAACAGTGAGCTGTTTCATTGAAAGTCTTGCAAAACTTACCTGACAGACCAACTTGTTGGTGGACGGATATTCTGCCTTATGGAAAAATTTATACAAAAACCCCAGCGCACTACCAGAGGGGGGACAGCAGCAGCCATAGTTAAAGCAAAAATGAAAGATACCACTCTTACTACTTCCCAATCATCCAGATCACCAGTGATACATGATGAACAAGACAGTGACCTAGATAACCCTGACCACAGCCCACAGGCTGTTCAAAGAGCAAGAGAAATCTCCGATATTATATCTCCACTGCTTGACAACAAGTTGGGGATCATAAAGGAATCTATAGATGCGGCACTGGAACAACTTACCTCTCATGATCACTGAACAGCGCATATCTACTGCTGAAGATGAACTAGTAGAGACCAACAAAACCATACGAGACCACAAAACTACCATTAATGCTCTTCATGACAGGCTGGGAAACTCGGAACAGAAGGAATAATTTGAGAGTGGTAGGTCTCTCAGAATCCGTAAAACCCAGAGACTTAATGGCATTTGCGACCGAGTGGTTACCGAAAGAATTAGGCCTTCCTGCTGCTTCTACTTCTTTTATAGTTGAAAGAATCCATAGGATAGGTAAAAGAGCAACGAACCGTCAACGTCCATGACAAGTAATAATGCGCATTCTTAACTATGCAGACAAAGTAAAAATACTGGAAGCATACAGGAAAAAAATCCACCCTCTGTTACCAGGAACATAAATTACTACTGTTCCAGGACTTTTCGGCGGAAATGGCAAAGAAAAGAAAAGAGTTCACACCCATCTGTGGAGAATACGATAAAGGGATCAAATTCGCTCTTCTATATCTAGTCAAACTCGGGGTGTTCTATAAGGATCGTCCATATTATTTTGATTCTGTCATGGCAACTCGCATGTATGTAGCAAAGCCCCAAGGGAGTATGGACTGACCAGAGATTGTTCCAGTGCCAAATTAGTAAAAATACTTTTTCCGAATAGCCAATCTGTTACATATCGGAAGTGGGCCCGAGTTATGAACAATTGCACATCCGGAAATCGTATTCCCCCCCCTCTTGTCTCGTCAATTGTAGTCTTGTTCTATTAATTCTTGGCTTTTTGTTGGCCCACAAAAACCTGGTAAATTGTCTCATGCAACAAGCAACGTCATAGTCAGATAATGAAATTGGCAGCATTTGAAGGAGGTACGTCAATTTTTGAAAAATAACTCCCTTTAAAATTGCATTTCTACCTAGCAATGATAGAGATAAGTTCATACAGTGCTGGATTAATTGAGTAATTTTCTTAAGTGCCACAGAGTAATTAGCCCTGTAGAGATTGTTAATAGATGAAGTGACTTGTACGCCAAGATATTTAAACTGAGGGCCCGTTACCCTAAAATGCTGAGAGACAAAGGATAAAGTATTGTGATCTTTGGTGTCAGCAAGGATCATAGCTTCTGATTTAGAGAAATTAACCCTAAATCCCGCAAACAAACTAAATTGTGAGATGAGATGCAGTATAGCCGGAATAGACTGACAAGGATCTGAAATAAATAATAACATGTCGTCGGCGAACATGGCCAAATTGAACTCGACTGAGTGACTGAGTGACGGAGTGACGACCCCAAATAAAACCTGTCTGATTATCATGGACCACAGAAGGTAAAATAACTTTAAGCCTCTCAGCAAAGATTTTTGTCAAAATTTTATAGTCCGTATTCAATAACGATATGGGCCTATATGATGCTGGCAATGTCAAATCTCTCCCGGGCTTTGGCAGCACCTTAATCACTGCTGCATTAAAGTATAGGGGTGTAACATTTTCCGTGAGCATGTGATTAAAGGCGTCCTGTAATAACTCTCCTATTTCCGGAGCTAGAATTCTGTAAAATTCCCCCCCCAGGCCATCTGGACCAGGTGCCTTTGAGGCCTTCAGTAATTTGATAGTTGACTGTACCTCCTGCAAGGAGATCGGGGCTAATAGAGATTGGGCCTGTGGCTCTGATATTTGTAGTAAGGGAGTGTCTTTCCCCAAAAAAATTTCCTTAGCTGCTTGATCAATGTGATCTTGACTATATATAGTTGCTTGTAGAAACTATGCATTATTTCTAGAATTTCTGGGCTACCGTGTTGAAGTGTCCCCTGCTGATCCCTTAATTTAGCTATATGTGCGGGCCTGCGATCCCCCTGCAGCAAATTTGAAAGCTACCGGCCCATCTTATTTCCCCATTTATAAAATCTAAACCGACGCTGCCTATTGGACCTGTCTGCCATTTTTCCCACTACCCATTCAAAGTGAATTTTCCTGTCATTGGGTTAGATCCAGAACTACGTGTGCGTATGTACTTACGTACGTTTACGTATGTAAATACGCATAAACGTAATCAATTTAATTACGCAGTGTTTCAAGAACGTATATTACGTTGACACACCTACTACACGTATCTCATATTACGTCCGCACACGTGCGTACATATTGTAAAATACGTCCGCACGCGTGCGTATAGTTGTACGAATATACGCATAACGTAATACATTAGTAGTTGAGGATCATGCCGACATTTGGTGAATACGTACGTGTGATTCACAATTACGTGTTTTAACATAGTATGCATGTGTCACCTAGTGTGGTAAGCTTCGATGTAAAGATTTTTATATGTGGATTGGGGTGTTCTTTTATTATTATTATTATTATTATTATGTTTTAATTTTATATCTTTCATGTCCAAATATATATTAACTATTCAAATCTTAATATTATTTTATCTAATCTCTACTCTGCAAATTTAATGTGGACAATGTACAGGTGTATTTTTTGCATAAATATATTAAAATATGTTTCCTTAAAAATGTGGACTTAATCCTATGTTTAATATAATGTAAGTGTAATGTCATGTATGTATATGTAAATGTTTAAGTGGTGCATCCAAAACACAAGAAATTATGGTCATTTGTTAAAAATGTATTATCAAACATTAATCAATGCAATAAAGAAATGATTATTGGCTACAAACTGTAAAATTAATTATTAAAAAGATTATACATATTTAAAATAATTTGGGCCGTTTGACCCATTTGCACCATCATGTGCAGCAGATTGAGTACTTCCTGATTGAAGGGGTCCATGTTTGGAACATCTGGAACAAATAATAAAAACATCATCAGTTATATTAGTCTACCACAATCATACTTATATTCAATACAATTAACATTCTATGAACATGCAATGAACATTGAACACACGTCACATATTGCATGTGTTTTTTAACATTGGTACCATTATTTATGTAACTTGCTTCAACATCAAATTTTTCACACTATCACAATTGGAAAAACCTTATATCACTAAAAGTACTGTCCCATTGACAGAATAAAATACTCAATAACTGTTCAAATTAGTCATATTTGAATGAATGAAGTTACGCTAATTGACGCTGCGTGACGTAGCGTCATTACGCAGCTTTGGATTTCACTATGCCATTGGTTGTGTATTGTTACGCCCACAAAGAGCAGCCAATCTTCAGCCACTACAATCTATTTCAAATGAATTTCACTCATAAGCAGATGGACTTGTCAATCATCTAGGAAGAAAGTTGACAGGCATCCTGCGATTCACTACAACGTTCAATGCTAAATGCATATAATCAAGTGTTTAATATTTTCATGTGTGAATTTATAATGCGGTCATACGTATGAGTGAAAGCATGCCCAGGCATTTTAAATAAGATATACTGTTATATAAAACCAATGAAAACACTCAAAGCCATTAGCCAATCACTGTGCAAATGCAGCACTTAAAAAGGCACGCAATACCCACGTCTACCTGCGTAAGTACACAGGTTTCTCATCATGGGTCCAAAGGGACAGAAAAGGAACCCTAACTTCACTGCACAAGAGGTGACTTTTATAGTCACTGAAGTGATGGAGCATTTGTATACAGAGGATGGAGAGATTTTTGCTCACATGAGAGCTAATGTTTGGCAAGGAATACATGAGCATTTTGTGTCCTACTCCCGGAAGATCAATCCGAGCATTTTGTGTCCTACTCCCGGAAGATCAATCCAAATTGTATGTTCCGGACAGTCAAACTTCCCAAAAAAAAGGTAAGGTTCTTATTAAAATTTTATTTATAATATTATTATACCTTCATTTTCTCAAAAGTTGGCATAACAAGACCAGAAAATTATTGTTCTATTGTTAAAGTATATTTACTTTCATACACAGATGGCAGGATTTCAAAAATCAAATAAAAAAAAAAAGGCCGAAAGATACGCACACTCCAGACAAACAGGTGCAGGTCCAATACCAGATACCCTAAACTTCACAGAGCTGGAAAACTTTGCCATGCGTGCTGTGTCTACAGCAGAGATCGAGGGTGTTGGAGACCATGACACCATGGACGGTCCACCACCAAGACTGTTGCGTCCAGTGGCAAACACAGAATCGGAAGACAGCGAAGGTAATTGTTGAAGTGATTTGATATTATTTTTGGTACATAAACTTTAACCATATACATCTTTTGAAGTGTGACATTGTCGAATATGAAATGTTGAAGGTTCTTCATCATATTATTTGAATTCTAAATTATAACAGAAACAGAGACAGAGTTAGTTATGTAGCATCATACTGTGTACACATCTTTGAATGTATATTTTTTTTTACACTGACTAAATACATTTGTGAAAATAATCAACATAGTCACATTACATGATCCCTGTTATCTAATTTCGTTATTTCATAGACGAAAGACTGGATGACACACAATCTCTCAATTAAGAAGATGTAGCAGGGACATCCCAATCCACACCACAACCTGCACAACCACCACCACTACCAGCTCTGGCAGCATCTCCATCATCATCATCATCATCACCACCATCCATCCCATCACCAACACAACATGATGAAGAGGTTCCTGGTCCATCAACCGCAATCAGTGCCATTCAACAGCGCACCACACAAATAATTAACAAGCTAGACCCCCTATATGAACAAATGACCATCAGTAATAGGGCATTGGACAAAATCAATGAAACATTAACCAGTATTCGAGATGTGATGCAAGCTTTCTTTGAGTATACTATGAAAAAAGATAGTATGCAAACAATACCTGAGGCGATCCCATCAACATCAGCGACGATTCTCACAGATATCACGCCAGCACCAGTCAGAGCATCCAAAAGATCGGCAGCAATGTGTGACAACACTGAAATAGGCTTTTTGGCCCCCAAAACAAGATCTAAAACAGCAACAGCACCATCACCAGCACCATCACCAGCACCCGCACCATCACCAGCACCAAAAGAAAAGAAAGGTGGGAAAAAAACTGCAAAAAAAAAATAATATACCTTTTTCAACAATGAAAACATCACATAATCACAAATTCTAATCTACTGTTTTTTGTTATTATCATTTAAATAAAATGATTATCCCAAAAAATATGGTATTTGTTACTTTGTTACCATTAAAAACATTTGTTAAAGTAGATATAAGATATACATTATTATGTAGTTTCACATTAGTTTGGAATTCAAGATTATTTATCACAACATCTTGGTATAATTGTTTAGGTTAGTTCACTTGATTGTCATTTATTTGTATTATTATGAAGATACTAATACTTACCTAAAAATATGTCTCAATCACACGATTGCGAAAAGTCCTGCTGCTATGAGTGGAGCCATGTTGGTATTCCTCCATAACATTTTCCTCCTCCATGTCAGCCTCAATCTCAACGGTTAAGCCGTGTTGTATTGCGATGTTATGCAATATACAGCACAGAACAACAATATCACATACCTTTACAGGAGCATACATGAGGGCTCCACCAGACCGGTTCGAGGCACCGGAACCGAGATTTTAAAAGTCCAAATGTGCGCTCTATTACCTGTCTGGTGGCCGTATGTGCTGCATTGTATGCAATCTCTTGATCTGTACTGGCGTTCAACACTGGCGTTAACAGAAAGGGCCTCTGAGGATAGGCGCTGTTACCTATGGGTTAAAAAGTATAATTTAGTCATCACATGTTATAAGTAAGCTTTATTTTGCTTATTTAAATCTAACTACATTTAATTACCACGCATCATTACCAGTTTCAAAATATCTTCTATTTAATTTACGCCATATAGCTGAAAGCCGCATAACATGGGCGTCATGGGAACTCCCAGGATACTTGGCCACAACATTGCAAATGAGGAGGTTGGCGTCACACACCACCTGGATATTCAGAGAGTGGAAACCCTTGCGATTTAGAAAAATCATAGGGTTTCCACCCCTTGGCACCAGAGCGATGTGCGTACCATCCACGGCTCCTATAACGTGTGGGAAACCAGAAATCCCCCGAAATTGCTGTTTAATAGGCACAAGAGCTTCCTCACTCAATGGCGTATTAATAAATTGGGAGACACGCAACAGAAATGCCCGCAAAACTTCCTCAAGCACACGACTAAAGGAAGATTGGGACATTTCTGATGCGCATCCCATGACCCTCTGGAATGTTCCAGAGGCACAAAATTGTAACACCGCCAGGAATTTAGTTAATGGTGAAATTGATGTACGTGCCATTATATGGGCCTCAAGATAAGATCTTACAATCTCCAAGGTTTCCAATATGACATGTGGAGGAAGGCGATAGCGGCGCCGAACCTCCTCGTCGGACACATTAAACAGACTGATACGTGGTCTAAAGATGCGCTCCCTGGTCCTCAGGCGATGACTCGGACGTGGACGAAGGACCATGCTATGGAGCTGGTCCTCCTCCTCAACAGCAGCAGCCGCAACAATGATGTGAGACATCTGAAACATTAGTAGAAAGGCCGATTAAGGTTAAAACAATAGATATGTTTACAAATGACACATGTAACATGTTGGAGGTTTGATAATATTACCTACAAAAACCAAAATGGCACACATACAGAGAAGATTATGTATTGTGTATATAAAATTCTTAGGTATTTGTAATCTAATTCAACAAATCAGAAAGAAAGATCTACATTTTTATTCCATGTTAATTAACTTGCATTCGGACAGTTCATAAACTTTGATTTATTTATCTAATATTAGTTTTTTATTTATTTATTTTTTGGGGTTTATACTAAAACAAAAATTAAAACATCTATTTGTCACACACATGAAAAATTATTAAAATCCCGGAGCAAAATTGTCATGCAGCGCAAGCAGGTGGAGGGGCACCCGCGGTTATTGACATCCCCTGAGGCTGTTGCTGTTTCTGCTCCTCCCCAGGTTGCCGCTTCTCTACATCAAGCTAGCAGCATGGATCCGGCGAGCAGGCCTAATGCTCCGCCCACAACATCTGCACCGGAGTTGCCGAGTATGGAGGATACCTCTGCGCCTGTCACTGCATCCACCAGTGCCACAGGGGCATCATCAGCCAATCCGGGGCCGGCCACTCACGGTGAGTCTGATCCATGGCGGCTAGCGCTTTATTCTAGCGACTCGCAGGAGTCCCCTGACACTTCCCCCACCCCAGCTACTCACCCTAGGAAATTGATGAAGCTCCTGGGGAAGCATTTATTGGGGAAGGGTTTGGCGACGCCCGACACTAACAGGCTTGCACTTGACAGTCATGGTCCCCCCATAAGCCAGACTAACCTTATGTATTGCTCAATAACCCCGGCGGCTCGCACGGTGCGCCCTAAGGTGCGCGAGCGCATTAGGAGGGGTATGTTTGTGGACGTTTTTACGGCAACAGTAGAGGGAAAGCAGGCCTGGGTGGTGGCCACAAAGAAGAATGGTATGGGGGAGGAGGTTTTCAAATCTTTTGACAATTGGCTGATTGGTTTTTGCGCTTTTGCTGCGGCTTACTGTGAAGACCGTCCCACGCAATGCGGGGACATGTTAACTTACATCACGGAGGTCCAGAGCTGTATCCAGGGAACACATGGCGCGACTACGATGACAAATTTAGGCGCAAGCAGGATGGGAAGCGTGATATTTGCTTTGGTGACAGGGACGCCGCCATTTGGATGGCAGTTTCTAGTCAGCAATCGGTAGCCAAGTCCACCCCCCGCGCCTTTCCTAAAGCGCCTGCCTCTACAAGGCAGACGGGCCCTCCCGGCCGTTGCTACGCATACAACAGAGCGCAGTGCCCGTGCGGTCCAGGTTGCCAATATCGCCACTCCTGCATGCGGTGCGGCGGCCCTCACCCTTCCTCTAATTGCAAGCGCCCCGCCACTGCCAGCAAGGCTACTCGAGGCAAACCAAATGCTGGCCCACGTCATGGCTCCGTCTCCAATCCGGCTACGCAAACTAACTGAATGGCTGGAGCGCTACCCTAACCGGGTGGCGGCCGCGCAGCTGGGGGCTGGGTTTGCGGAGGGCTTTTGCCTTCCTATTTCTAAGCCCATTTCTCTTAAAACTCCCTCCAACCTGCGCTCGGCCAGTGACTTCCCTGGCCAGCTTCGGATGAAGGTGGATAAGGAGGTTGCGCTAGGGCGTATGATTGGCCCCTTTTCCTCTCCTCCTCTCTCCCCTCTTGTCATTTCCCCTATTGACATCGTGCCAAAGAAGGCTCCGGGGAAATACCGGCTCATCCAGCACATGTCCTTTCCGGAGGGCATGTCCGTGAAAGACGCCATACCTGCCTCCCACTCCACCGTCAAGTACCAGTCATTTGAATCTGCGCTTAGCCTGGTCCGGGACTTTGGCCCTGGGGCACTCCTGGCAAAGGTGGACGTGGAGTCAGCCTTTCGCCTGTTACCCCTACACCCCAATTCCTTCAGATTCATGGGGTTTAAGTTACAGGAGGGGTATTATGTCGATCGGTGCCTACCAACGGGATGCTCCATTTCATGTGCCTACTTCGAGTTATTCAGTGGGTTCTTGCACTGGTGCATCTCGGCGGGAATGGGCCACAGGGGTGTCGCCCGACGACTTAGACGACTTTCTTTTGGTGTGGGCCGACGACTTCCCTGCTTGCTCTCATCTCCTCTATTCCGTGACCGCTCTGTTCCAATCCCTCGGTGTCCCCATTGCAAGCGAGAAAACTGAGGGTCCCAGCACCTGTCTATCTTACCTGGGGATTGAGATAGACACGGTGGCTGGTCTCTGCAGGTTGCCGGAAGACAAGATGCAGAGCTTACACGGCAAAGTGGCAGGCGCCCTGCACTCTGACACCATCACACTGCACGTGCTTCAGTCACTGCTAGGCTCCCTGAATTTTGCTTGTAGAGTTATTCCACTGGGGAAGATTTTCAATAGACGGCTTCAGTTGGCCACTGTAGGGTTGGTAAAATCTCACTGCAGAATCTCCCTGACTCACGACCTGAAAGAGGACTTACGGATTTGGGATAGGTTCCTCGCGGAATTTAACGGGATAAGGGTTTGGTTACGACCCCCGGCTTCGAATACAGAGCTAGCCTTACTGACGGACGCAGCAGGGTCGACAGGCTATGGGGCTTATTTTAATGGTGCATGCTCGGCAGCCCCTTGGCCCTCACATTGGTTATGTTCCGGTTTGACTTCCAATATGCTGTTGTTAGAATTATTTCCTATCATAGTCGCCGTGGAGCTTTGGAGGGACAGCTTGGAGAACAGGGACGTGGTTTTTAACTGTGATAACTTGGGGGTGGTTCAATCTATCAATAACTTGAGTGCGTCTTCACCCCCAGTGGTGCAATTGCTGCGACATCTGGTACTGCGCTGCTTAGAAGTTAACATACGTTTTAAAGCCCAGCACGTTCCTGGCATCGATAACGAACTAGCAGATGCCCTGTCCCACTTCAACTAGGAAAAGTTTAGAGCTCTGGCCCCTATGGTAGATGTGAATGGCACCCCTTGTCCTCCCATTCTCTGGCAGGTAGTCGATCCAGGTTAGGGGAGCTGGCCAGGCGTTCCTTGGCCCCGGGTACCCTGCGGCAGTATGAGAAGGCGTGGTCTGACTGGGTGAGATTTGCAGGTGATCAGGCGCAGGGCGTTGTTCAAGGTAGCGCCAGCTTGGAGGAGTTCATCGCGCAGGAATATGAAGCGGGTAGGTCCAGGGCACGTATGAGCATGGCTTTGGCGGGCATTTCCTTCTTACTGCAATTGGAGGGGTTGCGAGATTTTACTAAAGGATTTATAATAACTAAGGCCCTGAAAGGATGGTCATGCTTGCGTTCCACCCCTCCAGATAGGCGCAGGCCTATTACCGGGGACACACTACGCCTGTTTCTAGGTGCTCTCCCCTGCGTCACTCGTGACAAATATGAAGCGCTCCTTTGCCACTGCCTTCTCAGTAGCTTTTGCGGGCGCCTTTCGCGTTGGTGAGCTTGTCGCCAGATCCTGCGCAGCCCTGGATTGGGGCTTGCTGGCTGAGAATGTTGTGGTCACAGAGGACACGGTTTTGTGTAGGATTCATAGGTCCAAATGTGATCAGGGGGGTAGGGGTAAGTGGATTACGCTGCGTGGCTCCGGTGATGCTTTGTCCTGTCCGCTGGCTCTGTCTTCTGCTTTCCTTGCAGCGCGCCCTAAGGATTGTCCGGTCTGGTTGGCTCATGCGGATGGTTCACCTCTCACAGTGTTCCAGTTCCGGGCTGTAGTCTTCAAGTAGGCCTCAAGCGTGCGGACTTTGGAACTCATTCCTTCCGCATTGGCGCAGCAACCATGTCAGGGGCTCCTGACTCTGAGGTTCAAC
>WWET01005389.1:85762-95922 GCA_011038615.1 Limnodynastes dumerilii | reverse complement strand
TGGGATTTTCTAACCGGGGACCCACACCCAGCTGTGGGGAAGGGAGGGTTAGGGTAATGGAAGGGGAGGGTTAGGGTTAGAATTAGGGGAAGGGTTGGGGTTAGTTTAGCCACTCACCTTTCAGAGGATCGTGTTCGGTGCTCCGGGGATCGATTGCTATGCCTCATATCGAAATAGGGCCATTCTTTGTGGTCCCCACACCTGAAAAGATGTAACCCAGTTTTGTCAATAAAAACAATTTACAAACAAATTGGTACACAATCCAAATGTCCAAATCAAAGTGATCTTTCATTAATGTGACCAAAATAAAATATGCTGACTATAATTTATAGTAGAAATAAAGGAACAATTAAAACAAAATTAACATTGCTTTAATGATCAATTATCAGGTAGTGTATACTTACTTTGGGCCATATTCAGAACTCCGGCCTCATTGCATATAAGGCCGGAGTTTTCCGCTATGATGTACTGCGCATGCGCAGTAATTCTTTAAGACCGCGTATACGCAATCTACGTTGCAACACGCAACATGCTCTGCTGTTGGTTATTGATAAGAAATTCAAGACACTATAATCTACCCTTGTTACCTCTGTTGCCAAATTTCACGGAGAATACCACTAGATAAATGTACTGGAACAACAATCCAGTAACAACACTGATTCTATATTGGTTCTACAAAATGAGTTGGAGTAATTAAAACAAGTAGTCTCTGACTGATAAAGTTGATGACTTTGAGAATAGAAGCAGAAGGAACAACCTTAGGTTCAAAAGCATTCCTGAGGCCATTAGGGGCAAAGTGTTATCCACATTTTATCTCAGCAACTTATTTCTGCCCTCCACATACAAGAGTCTTTAAGAATCCCACATATTTAGAGGGCACAGAGGTTGGGCCCAGATAGAGGTGATGTCAATCAATGCCCTAGACCTGCCATAGTAAGATTCCTAGACTTCCGAGCTAAAGAACAGACACTGGCAGTCTATAGATGAACGAGATAGTTGGAGGTGGAGGGTCATAAAATATTAATTTTTCAAGATTATTCTGTAGCAGTGTCACAAAAAAAGGAGAGTATTCTTATCTCTTTGCAAGTTTTTGTCGGAAAAGGGATCAAGGTTTGCTTTGTTGTTCCCAGCTAGACTAAAGATAGTGGAGAATGGCCATGAACTTAGTTTTGATGACCCTAAAGCAGAGAGGCTCTATATTGAGGTGCCCTCTCCCATGCTTCAGTTACCTACATCCAGAACCTGTTCACCACGCACTTGATAGATATGTCTGTTGTGAGTGTAAAATCTCCCTAAACAGGGCTTATCATCAGGCTTTTAGTAAGATTCTAGAAGTAATATATGGAAGTCATTTTGGTTGTTACTCCCACCACACATTTGCATGTTTATTAAGGAGTATAACAATTTAAATGTGCTCAATTTGTTCTCCCTGGTATTGTTGGTTTAGGAAAATATAGAAAAGGTTTGGAAGCAGTGTTCTACCTTAAGTCACATGTTTTCTTCTTATATTGTAACTGTCACACATTGCGGCAGATGCCGCCGGACTTACCCGCCACGGTCCCGCTCCTCAGCAGGGTATTCCATTGTCAGTCTCCTGGAGGGTTCCGGTCGCGGTCTGTAGCTGGATGTGGTCCTCTCTCTCGGCGTGCAGCAGGTCTATTGGCGGGAGTTCCGGAGTGTGGGCGCCGCCATGACAGAGGGCTATTTAAACCCTGTCAGAACTCTCTTCTGTGCCAGAAGGAGCCTGGTTTTCTCTTGTTGCTGATTGCAGTTCAGTCCAGTGTCTTGCCTGCAATCTAGTCCAGTGTCTTGCCTGCAATCCAGTCCAGTGTCTTGCCTGCAATCCAGTCCAGTGTCTTGCCTGCAATCCAGTCCAGTGTCTTGCTTGCAATCCAGTCTGGTGCTGTTGCCTGCACTCCTATCCAGCATTCCAGACAGTACTCTGCCCGGTCACAGCTATTGTTTCTGTTTTGGTTCCTATGCGCAAGCATTATCTGAGGGCCCCCCGTTTCGTCTTTGAAGCCCAGACTCTGCCCTTTCTCCAGCCCACAGTTGTTCCAGAAATTACCCAGGCCGTGATAGTTAGATCTGGCCATATGGATCCGTCTGGGCAAAACACTTGGGGACCTGCTGCCGAATGACGAATAAGATGGGAAAAGAATCAATAGTCAATAGCGCTGTGACTCATCCAAAAGCTACAAATTACATTTTTTATATAATTAAAAATATCAAACAATCGATATCTTAATATAAAACAGATACCATGGAATTTAGCATTTTGACATCGATGATAACATTTAAAGTAATATACATATAATACCAACTGCTGGCAAAGTGAACTCAGATATTGAAGAGACTGTAAGGCTATAAGTCTTATATACTTTCCCCTTCTCAGTCCTATGGCCACAAATGGCAACTATGTTGCAAACAACGATTCCACTGAAGAATTAAATGAGCAATGAAAGCATTAGCAATGGTTTCCCAGGAAAGAAAAGCAGGTAACTTCAAGTGCACAAATAAAGATTTTACAGACCGGTCAATGGTGTTAGTAGATACTGCTTTCCGTGGTTGTAGCCGCGGCGTCCCGCTTGCTACTATTTGGATATGTGGTTTGGTTTTGAGTGAATTGTGAGTTGTTTGGCCGCAATATCTCCGACGGAAAACCAGAAAAGGACGCGGTGCCTGAGCGGCCCACCTAACCGGGACTTCGTGTTTACCATCAGGGAGCGCCAACAGCTACACGTGGGTTCATTCGCTTCCAAACAAACCACATATCCAAATAGTAGCAAGCGGGAAGCCGCGGCTACAACCACGGAAAGCAGTATCTACTAACACCATTGACCGGTCTATAAAATCTTTATTTGTGCACTTGAAGTTACCTGCTTTTCTTTCCTGGGAAACCATTGCTAATGCTTTCATTGCTCATTTAATTCTTCAGTGGAATCGTTGTTTGCAACATAGTTGCCATTTGGGTCCATAGGACTGAGAAGGGGAAAGTATATAAGACTTATAGCCTTACAGTCTCTTCAATATCTGAGTTCACTTTGCCAGCAGTTTATATGTATAGTATATTACTTTTTAAATGTTATCATCGATGTCTAAATGCTAAATTCCATGGTATCTGTTTTATATTAAGATATCGATTGTTTGCTATTTTTTATATAATAAATGTAATTTGTAGCTTTTGGATGAGTCACAGCGCTATTGACTATTGATTCTTTTCTCTGTCTGTATATAGGGTGGTCCCCTATTGTTAAATAGCAGCTGACCGTTCATAGCTATTTAAAACTGGTAATATTAGGATAGCGCTATTAAAACTGTTTTTTGTCTTGCTCGAATAAGATGGGAGCCTTTCAGCAAGTTATGATGGGCCAAGGTCAAGCATCAGTGTCTCAATCCGTTCCAGTACCCGTGGGTTCCAGAATTCCTTTGTCTACCCCAGCCAAATTTTCCAGAGATCCTGCCCAGTGTCGTGGGTTCCTGAATCAATGCAAACTTCTTTTTGAACTCCAGCCGGACAACTTCCCAACTGACCGAGCAAGAATAGCTTACATTATATCTCTTTTATCGAGGAAAGCCTTGGCATGGGTTTCACCCCTATTGGAGAAATCAAGTCCCATCCTGTCTTCTCTAACGGACTTTTTGAAAACATTCCGGACCATTATTGATGAACCCGGATGCACTGCTTCTGCTGCATTAGATATTCTCTGACTTCGCCAGAGGGACCTGTCAGTTGGGGATTACACTATCCAATTTCACACCCTGGCTTCAGAGCTTTCATTGGATGAGGAGGCACTGATGTCTATTTATCAGGAGGGTCTGTCAGACCGCATCAAAGATAGACTGTTATCATGCACCACGCCCACCACTTTAGACTCATTGATCTCCACGTGTGTCCAATTCGACATTCGTCAACATGAACGTCGTATCGATCGCCGTAGGATAACAAACTCCAACACAACTGCTCATCCTCGTTCTCCAGTTCTTCCAGTCGAGGAACCAATGCAGCTCGGCAGATCTCGCATTACCCCCCAAGAAAGAAAACGTAGAATCCAAGATAATCTTTGCTTCTATTGTGGGGAACCTGGGCATACTTGTCTGCAATGTTCCAAGCACACAGGAAACGCCCGCTCCTGATTGATGTCGTCAATCCGGGAGTTCCTGTCCACTCCTCAAACCATTGCGACTGTCTGATTCCTTTAACCGTGGTCAACGAAGATCATCACTTCGAGTGTCTAGCCCTGTTGGATTCGGGAGCTGCGGAGAACTTCATTACGGAACGGATCGTGGAAAAATACCAAATACCTACAGTGCCACTTTCTGCACCTACATACCTTACTGCAGTAGATGGCAGCCGTATACCCGGGGGATCCATTACTCTCCGTAATCTGCCCCTTACTCTTCGTGTTGGAGCACTTCACTCCGAATCCATTCAATTCCTAGTGCTTACTCATCCATCATTCTCGGATTACCCTGGCTTTAAGCTCACAACCCACATGTGGATTGGGTTACATCCGAAATACTCAGCTGGGGCTCCGATTGCTTCCAAGGCTGTCTTACTAAAGTGTCTCCTCTTCGTTTAGTGAAAAACTCTGAAGATATTAAATTTCCAGCGCCATACCAAGATTCTCTCCTAGAGCCGACGACAAGTTGCCTCCCCACCGTCCGTTGGACTGCCCAATTGACTTAATTCCGGGGTCAACTCCTCCATGCAGCCGAACTTATCCTTTATCGATTCCCGCGATCCAAGCTATGTCCAAGTACATCTCAGAGAATCTTCAACGTGGCTTCATACGTCCTTCCACCTCTCCCGCTGGGGCCGGTTTCTTTTTTGTTAAAAAGAAAGATGGGGGTCTTCGCCCATCTCCGAGAATCTTCAACGTGGCTTTATACGTCCCTCCACCTCTCCCGCTGGGGCCGGTTTCTTTTTTGTTAAAAAGAAGGATGGGGGTCTTCGCCCTTGCATTGATTACAGGGGTCTTAACGACATCACAGTGAAGAATAAGTATCCTCTGCCTCTTGTTCCGGAGATGTTCGACAGAATTCGAGGAGCCCAAGTATTCACCAAAGTAGATCTACGAGGGTCATATAACCTCATTAGAATCCGTTCCAGAGATGAATGGAAAACAGCTTTCAACACCCGGGACGGACACTACAAATATCTGGTAATGCACTTTGGGCTCAGCAACACTCCAGCCGTATTCTAGAGTTTTGTTAACGAAATCTTCAGGGATCTCTTCAACCAATCTGTCGTAGTATACCTAGATGACATCCTGATTTTCTCGCAGTCCCTGGAAGATCATCGTCTCCAAGTCAAAGAGGTGTTGTCCCGTCTTCGTCATCATCACTTATGTGCAAAATTGGAAAAATGCATCTTCGAGGTCAATGAAGTAACTTTCCTTGGATTCATTTTGTCTGGTTCAGAGCTCCGCCAAAGTGCAAGCAGTCCTAGAGTGGCCCCAACCTACGACCACCAGGGGTATCCAACGTTTTATAGGATTCCCCAATTTCTATCAGAGATTCATTCGTAGCTACTCCACCATTTTGGCACCCATAACTTCCTTAACCAAGAAGGGGTCTAACCCCTCCAAGTGGCCGTCACAAAGTACCATAGCTTTCCTCCAGCTTAAAGAAGCTTTCACCACAGCTCCAGTTCTGCGCCAGCCTGATCTCTCTCTACCCTTAATAGTAGAGGTTGACGCTTCATCTGTGGGAGTATGAGCTATCCTGTCACAACATTTCCCGGATGGACAGATCAATCCTTGTGCCTACTTCTCTCAGAAATTTCAACCCGAGAAAAATTACCCAATTCGAGTAAAGGAACTCTTGGCCATGAAGCTCGCACTGGAAGAATGGCGTTACCTGCTGGAAGAAGCAGCCCATCCATTCACTATTTTAACTGACCACAAGAACCTTTTGTATCTTCAGACCGCTCGTTGCCTCAACCATCAGCAAGCCAGATGGTCGTTATTTTTTTCTTGGTTCCACTTCTCCCTGCAATTCACCCCTGGGACCCAGAATCGTAAAGCAGATGCTCTATCCCGGTCCTTTTCATCTTCAGAGTCAGAAACAGGAAAAGAGCAACAAATATTAAATCCTATTCAAGTGGCAGCCACACAACTCATCAAGCCTCCACCACCTGGGAAGACATTTGTTCCTCAGTCTCTCTGTCGAAAAATCTTACTATAGCTCATGCTTCAAAGTTTTCGGGTCACGCTGGAGTTAAAAGAACCGTAGCACTACTCTCTCGCTCTTACTGGTGGCCAGCTCTTCACCAAGATACTACCAAATTCATTGCTGCCTGTCCGATCTATGCTCAGCATAAAGTTCCTCGTAAACTACCTCTGGGATCTCTTCAGCCTCTTCCTGTTCCTAAGACCCCTTGGTCTCACATATCCATGGACTTTGTGACTGACCTTCCACTATGCGACAAATTCAACACCATCTGGGTAATAGTGGATAGGTTTTCCAAGATGGCCAACTTCATCCCTCTCCAAGGTCTGCCTGCCGCTCTAGTTTTAGCCAAACTCTTCATCCAACATATCTTCCGGTTACACGGCTGTCCTGAATAGATCATTTCAGATCGGGGAGTTCAGTTCACGGCAAGATTCTGGAGATCTTTGTATGCCAGTCTCAGAGTTAAACTCAAATTCTCATCGGCCTATCACCCTCAGACTAACGGGCAGACAGAGAGGGTCAATCAAGATCTCGAGACCTTCATTTGTCTCTATGTATCATCTTCCCAAGACAACTGGGTCCAACTTCTACCTTGGGCAGAATTTGCTCATAATTATCACTATCATGAGTCATTGGACACCACTCCGTTCAAAGTAGTGTTCGGTCAACATCCCAGAATACCACCGTTTACTGCACTCCCTGCTTCACAGGTTCCTGCATCAAAAATTATTTTCAAAGAATTCTCTGAATCTTAGAGTAAGGTCAGAACCTCACTGTTAAAAGCATCTCTGCGGTACAAGGCACAAGCAGATCGCAAAAGGCGGGCAGTTCTTCTCTTACGTCCAGGAGATAAGGTCTGGTTGTCTTCGAAGAATCTCTGACTCAGAGTACCCTCAATGAAATTCGCACCTAGATACATTGGACCTTTCAAAATTTCTAAAGTTATTAATCCTGTGGCATATCAACTGGATCTTCCACCTTACCTCCGAGTACCTAAAGTATTTCATATCTCCCTTCTCAAACCGTTGGTCATCAACAAGTTTTATACACCCATCAAGAGACCCCCTAAGTTAGCTGGATCTGCAACAAACGAGTTTGAAGTCAAAGAAATCATTGATGCTCAAATACGACATGGTCATCTCCAATTTCTTGTTGATTGGAAAGGATATGGTCCTGAAGAGCGTGCTTGGATTCGTGAATCTGATATTAAAGCTCCAAGACTCATCAAGAAATTCCTGGACAAACATCCATCCAAAGCAAAGCTTGGGTGTCCAGAGGCCACCCTTAAGGGAGGGGTTGATGTCACACATTGCGGCAGACGCCGCCAGACTTACCCGCCACGGTCCCGCTCCTCAGCAGGGTCTTCCGTTGTCAGTCTCCTGGAGGGGTCCGGTCCTGGGCTGTAGCTTTATGCGGTCCTCTCTCTCTCAGCGTGAAGCAGGTCTATTGGCAGGAGTTCCGGAGCGTGGGCGCTGCCATGACAGTCCGCGGCACATGACATCAGAGGCTTGTATCACAGGAGCAGAGGTAAACGATGCTTGTGTCAAACAAAGAGCAGCGATAATGTAGAGCTACTCACGGACACCTGAGGATCCTGTGGTTGTCAAATATAACCCGCTTGTAGGGAGCAACAAGCGCCGCACAGCGTTTATCTCTGCTCCTGTGATACAAGCCTCTAATCCAACAAGATACGAATATCTTGAACTTTCATGCTCTGCTTAATTGAATAGGCTGGTGTTATAAAGATTCTAAGTAACTGTCAGTTCTGCTAAAGTCCGATGATAAAGATAACAACTTTTTATTGACTGGAGGAACTGCCACTCGTGTACGCTTATATATATATTTTTTTCATCCATTTAACAGTGCACTGTTTGGTTAATACCATCATTACCTTTTGAATCAGAGACTATTGTTGCAAAGGTCTTATTGACCAATATTTGGTGTATTCCTAACTACAATCAGTCGATGTTGTGGCAAGCTAACAAGTGTTATATGAATTTTATTCTGTGTATTTGTCCAAACTTTTATCAAGATTTGTACTAATAAATCAATTTATTTTAGTGAAGATACGTTCTTAATATTTGTCCATTTAGCGCTGACTGATACCTTTTTTTCTTCCTATGGAAGCGGTTCATAGATGATGTTTTTTTCATTTGGGATGGGCCAGGTCACTAACAGAGTTCACCGCATACCTGAACACCAACAACAGAAATCTTCAGTTCACCACCACCACCAGCAAAGATTCAGTCACATTTCTCGACCTTGAAGTCTAAATAAAAAATGGGGACATCCATACCAGAACACACTTCAAACCAGTTGATTGCAACGGTTTTATCCTCTCATCCAGTAGTCACCATCAAAACTGGCTTACCAATATCCCAAAAGGACAGTTCACCAGGCTGCGTAGAAATTGCACAGAAGTGGACACATTTAGAGAACAAGGGAAAACACTGGAGAACAGGGTTCTATTATTGCCAAAATTGCGTAGCCTGTCGAAACTCTGGCATGCGCAATACCAAACCAATCATGAGTTTCAAAGCACCAGGCGAGGGAAATACTACTCAATACAAAATTAAGAATAAAATCACCTGCACGAGCAAAAATATAATTTACATGATTACATGCCCCTGCAATCTTGTGTATATTGGTAGAACATGCAGGGAATTAAAGGTGAGACTGGGGGAACATATACGAAATAGAAGAGCAGGAAAGGAGACCCACAGTCTCTCTAACCATTACAAAGAACACCACAATAAGGACATCAACACTTAAATTTTTGGGTATTGAAAAAGTTCAACACAATTGGAGGGGAGGAGACAACCAGAGGTCCTTAAACCAAATGGAAAGCAAATGGATCTTTGATCTAGGGACCCTAACCCTGAACGGTCTAAATATAGACTTTGAGTTAGCCTCCTTCCTTTAAATTCAACAATATAAGAATCTGCCATCCCTCCTTTAACATAGCAAAACCAGCACCTTCTCAGCACTAATAATCAAAAAACTACCCCTTCCCCCCCCCCCATAATACAACCTTCCCCACACTGTATTTTGACACTATACTTTCTTTAAGGACAACTGAACTTATATGTACCAAAACACTAACAACGCCCCACCAAAAAAAAAACAACAATCAAACAGTATCTGGCAATCTATCAAAAGGACCCCAATCAAACATCATCTGGCCAATCATACCAGGACCCCACTGAAAAAATTTTTCCCTAATAATTCTGATTACCTTAATAGGAAGCGAAAACCTTCAGGTGCACACATTCAGTGCATTTTAGAACAGCATTAGTATGCCCCTTCACCACATTCCAGTTTCAGGTGAATTCATACCCCAAGCCATATTAACACAAAAGACAACGGACAAATTGTGGTTTTAATCGCATTTTATTAAAATGATCCAGTCAGACTGGTCTGTAAATCTTCTAATATGAAATAGCATGACTATAAAAAAGCCCCTCATCACTATGTTAGCCACTCATACTGCATGAGTGGCATGGGCCACATAGGGTTAACATTGTTCCCCCGTTATCCTATCAGGGTTGATGAAGCCCTATAAGAACCCTATAACACATTTAGGATGTAATGACCCTGAGGAAGTCGGTAACCCAACGAAACGTGTTGGTCTACACACATATACCTCCTGGACATGTATGCTGCCATGCCAGGGATACTCTGTTAAAAGCGCTGTTAGGACATTTATTTGTCCACTACTTTTGTGAGTATATCTACTTTATTTTATCTTGAAATTTGTGGAATAAAAAATACTACACTATATTTGCCTCTTTGCCGTTGTTTCCCAATAAATCCCCCCTTCCACCACCGAGAGTGACCACAGAGCCGAGGTTTCAGAGGAGCACCAGCTGGAGGAGGATGGGAGGAGCCGAGCAACAGTAAACAAACAACGTCATCCAGGCAGAAGAACACGTGGCACGAGAACGCGCGGGCCGCGAGCCGCAACACTTGGAGAACAGACCTCA